>JAIUZE010021591.1:0-27413 GCA_022085475.1 Heliosperma pusillum | reverse complement strand
AAAAGCATATCATATATGTTAAGTTTTGTATTTTCCATATACATCTTTTTATGTTATTCATGTTTTATTAAACTCGACATTTCGTGGCTGGGAGAACTCGGAGTTACTCCCCACTGACTGTGGCTTCCGTGTTTATATTTAATGCGGTTGGCAGGTTTGTGATGCATACTTTGGGTACATTGACGAGCTAGCGAGCGAAGTATTTACCTTGTACCTATATTCGGTTCTTAGGATTGTATATTATTATACACTCTTTTATTTACGTATTTATACGGGAAATATGTCTCCCGTTTTGGATATTTCTTTTGTATAATATTATTTCCTTTTTGTTATGAACCTTTTTATTTAAGACACCTTTGTTATGATGAATATATTTAATAGTAGGTTCCGGTTTTAAAATTTACCGATTTTCACTAAAGTGAACCTATTAGAAACGTATTCTCATCTTTTATTTATTTAATTACTTGTTTTATCTTTCCGCAAATTTGAGGGTGTCACAACTCGATCATATTAAGATATTACTCAGTCGGGTACTTGAGTATAGTATCCGGACATATAAGCATATCATTGTCCGAGTATTGATCTGTAGTAGTCTCATGTTTGTGTTAGTATGAATATGACAATGGTGTTTGGAGGCGAAAGCATAGCGTTGATCGACCCGACCGTCAAATGTTATATTCATGCGAGGTACTGTTAGTGTAACACCCGCGATTTTTGTAGTTAGAATTTAATAATATCATATTAAAATTAGCTAGTCTTAGTTTATTCTTATATTAGCATAATATTTAGTTGGATAAAATCCGTGTCAAATCCGTCTATTCTGAGCCCATATTTGGGTTCTACTCGAAAATCGAGTGAGTTAGGCCTCATAATGAATAATTGGCTCATGACTTTTTCCGCTCACCAAAAATCAAACCCTAACATCTCTTTTCACCCACTAACTTTTCAGCACACTATTCACAACTCCATCTCCCTCCACTAAACCCTAAACCACCTTTTTTACCCTCTCAAAGCTTCAAAGCTCAAAACCAGCATAACTCCCTTATTCCTTACTCTTTCCTCTTGATTTTTTTTTGCTTTCTTCATCTTTTCGTTCTCTCTTTCTTTTGAGGTAAGAAAAGTCCAATCTTGCTCACTTTCATTTTTCCATCTTTTTCCAAGATGAAATTGTTCATATTTTATGTCAAATTTTGTAGGAGGAGACCTTCAAGATCCCGGCAAAGACTACTACATGGTGGGGGAGGATCTAGAAGAGGATTGAAGACGCAAAAAGGTAACGATGAAGGGTTACTCGGTATCACTATTTTGTGTTTTACATGTAAGAGTAGTATGTATCATGATAAGATGAGTTATTTATATTAATTTCATATGGATATGTGTTTACTACTCTTTTTCATGTTTAACTCATCTCATATGTTGATCTTATGCAAAGTTATGTTATTGTTGTTGAATTTACTCATTTATTATGATTAGACTTGTGTTTAGTAATAAATGTGGACTTATGTTTTTTTAAATGTTGGAATGTAATGATTGCGGATGATTATGTTGCATTTAATGAGATTTAGTAATCATAAATTATGGTAGAAATTATTGGGTAAAAATTGAATTTGGGTTGTTGTTGTTGTTTGATGATTTTCGAGCACTGCGTACCCCAGTCGGCCCACTGGCCGCCGCCCCTCAACTTACTGGGAGTCCCCTGTATTGAAATTGGTTAAGTTGGGAAATTTTTAGAGTATTGCGTGTCCCAGCCGGGAACCCGGCCGCCGCCCCCCTGACCGGCTGGGAAGACCATGTATTTTAATGTTGTTGTTTGTTGTTGTGTGTGCCCCAGCTGGGTAGCCGGCCGCCGCCCAGCCGACTAAGAGCCTCCTTCTCCTTTCTTTCTTTCTCTTCTCGGTTTACCTATGACCCCAGCCGGGTAGCCGGCCGCCGGTCACACCCACCGGCTGGGAGGCCCTGTGATGTTGTTGTTGTTGTTGTTCGATGTTGTTGTTCGATGTTGTTGTCGTGCCCAGCCGGGTACCCGGCTGCCGGTCCCCCTGGCCGGCTGGGTCGCTGGGAGCCCATGTGTTCCGTTTTCTTCTTTTCTTCTACGTGTCTTCACAAGTAATAGTTTGTATAGTTTTTTTATCTTATAAAATTACGTAATGACATTAAATATTTATGTTTAGAATGTATGATATCTCACATGATTTTATCACAAGTTTAGTGACGGTTGAAGCATGTTTCCCTTTTAACTCACTTATGCCTTGAGTAATGAAACGAGTCTTGAATATTGGATGTTTTGAACTCTCATTTCCCGGTTGCACCTCTATACTCGTTTGACTTGATGTCGGAGCGATAGGCGTACAACCTTAATGCTTATACATATGTTAGGTTGGATATGACGACGTTGTTGGGAGGTGAACGCATGGCGTTGATCGACCCGGCCGTCAAATGTTGTATCCTTGCAAGGTGGTGTCATTGCATGTAGCGTACTCCCATGACCGTACTTGATTGTTCATCTCCGTTGGTCGTACTGCCGGAGTATGATATTATGATTTTGAGACAACCTTTCTCGTTGGCTGTACTGCCAAGTTTGGGTATACTCGTTCTCTTTCCGCCTCTGCCGTTGGCCGTATTGCCGGATTTAGGGTACTTGGCTTCTGTGTTTTGACCGAGTCTTGGATGTGTGAACGTCTAGCACATGTCGAATCGGGTACACGTCTTGTCGCGAGAGTCTGGCCAGGTTTAGACTAGGACCGTTTTATCATCGTAGTCCTACTAGGAGGAATTGAGTCTTGAGTCGTCTGGTCTTGCATAGTGCAGATGATAGTTCGTGTCATTTACCGTGAGAGTGTGTTTGCTTATGTTTAATTACATATTGGATTGTATACTTGGTTGATTGGATGCCTTGAATGAATTGTATGATGAGTCCCTGACCTTCTCAAACACATGTCGCTAATGATGAGATGCAAGTCCTTAGTGCGTATGTGGTTGCCAAGGGGAGTCTTCCCCGTGTTAATATTGTATGATGATGGTATAACGAGTGTTTCACATTTTTAGTTCATAATATTATGGAACGCCTACTTATACCCCACATGATATGATTGTATGCGTGATGTTATATGCTTATGTATTTGCTTTTATACGTTTTAATGTGATTTGGCCGGGAGAACCCGAAGTTAGTTTCCATTAACTGTAGCATTCATGTTTATGAATGAACAGGTTGCTTGCATGATTGGCATCTTTCTTTTGGGGTTCATGAGTGAGCTAGCAGGCGTCTAGTAGACGATTGGACCTTATCGTTTACTTTAGCTCCTGTTATTAATACTTTGGATTTTAGTTTGTTGACAATTCCTCGTATATACATGTAAAAATTTTTAAAACTTTATATTTTCCGCACTTATCTTGCATTATTGCTTGTTTTATTTCCGCGTTTTCAAGGGTTGTCACAGTTGGTATCGGAGCCTATGACGCTCCCAACGCACACAATTGAACCCTCAACTTAAATTATAACTTGACTCTATAATAATGAATGAGAGATGGGTAGAAAACTAAGGACTTTGAATGGTAGTCTCTATGATTATGCTAAGTGTTAAGGACTAACCTTGTTTTGTTTTTGTGCCTTAAGAAGATGGTTAGACCTCTACTTGTGGAAAATGTCATATTGGAAGCTCTCACTCAAGTTCTTAGGAATCAACAAGATGCGGCCAATGCTCATGCCAACCAAGCCCCTCCTCCTCGAGATGACCATCACCAAGGAGGCTATGCTTGGGTGGCTTGCCAAATCGCTAGAAGCAAGATCAAGTCTTATGGTGGAGAACCGGATCCTACCGAATTCTCGGAATGGTTCCGTGAAATGGAAAAGCAGTTTGACTTGTACCAAGTGCAAGAAATGGACAAAGTAAGAATTGCCAAGCATTTTCTTGTGAGAGAGGCCAACAATTGGTTGTCTATTACTAGTCCCACGGCAACTCTAGAGGCAAACTTTGGTTGGGAACGCTTTAAGACGCTAGTGGAGGACCTATTGTATCCAAAGGAGCTTAAGCAAAAAAGGCTCAAGGAGTTTATCGACTTCAAACAAGGCGAAATGACGGTCCAAGACTTCACTACCCAATTCAACAAGTTAGCCGACTTTGCTCCTAGGCTTATCAAGGATGATGACGATCGTGCCTTCTATTACCTCAACAAGCTAAGTGCCTTACTCGAAAGTAAGGTGAGTAGAAACTCTACATCATTTGGTGAGCTCTATGATGATGCCTTGTGGGCGGAGAATTCAAAGAAAACTATCAAAGAAGAAGTTAAGACAAAGAATCCTTCATATTCTTTCACTTCTAAACCCAATTTCTATGGCAAGAGGTCATTCACTCCTTCATCCTCTACCTCATTTGCTAACAAAAGGAGGTTCAATGCCCCTTCCAATGCTAATGCTAGAGCTCTTGCTCCTTTCATTCCTCAAGCTACTTCTTAAGTGGCTCCTCAAGCCAATGCCCCTCCAAAGGGTCGTATTTGTGATGGTTGCAAGAAGCCAGTGCATCCCGAAGTTGGATGTTATACTTGGCCTTTGATTTACTTTTGTAAGAAGCCCAGTCACCCCTTCAATGATTGCCCCGATCGGAAGTTGCCTACTCCTAATGCTAAGCCCAAAGGTTCCATTTATGTCTTGAGCCGTGCCGAGGCCGATGCTCATCCCAAGATTATCACCGGTATGTCCTCTATTTTAGAACAACCTTGTCTTATCTTAATTGATATCGGCGCGTCTATGTCTTTTGTGTCTTCAACTTATGTTGATAAGTTAGCTATTGAATCTAATTCTAGTGATGATACCCCCATATCCTTACCATCCGGAGGAATTATCTCAAGTTCTACTCTTTACCCTAGCGTCTCTATCTCAATTGAGGGGACAATCTTTCCCGCTAATCTCCTTAAGTTCCCTCTAGGAGAGTTCGACGTAATCCTAGGTATGGATTGGTTAGCTTTGTACCATGCTATATTTGAGTGTAGAGATCAAACGATCTGCCTTAAGAGTCCTTTAGGAGTTAGAATAACATATAAGGGATCTCATTCCCGAATGGGTGTGCAATTGATTTCCGCGATGAAGTTGATGAGTATTGGTAAGAAAGGGTCACCAAGCATTCTTGTGTGTTGTGACTTCTACATCTACTTATTTGCCCAATATTTAAGATGTACCTATAATATGTGACTTTGTCGATGTGTTCCCCGAAGACTTGCCTGGGATTCCCCCCGACCGTGATGTTGAATTTTTCATTGATCTCATGCCCGGAACCGAACCCATTGCCAAAGCCCCGTACCGTATGGCTCCTACCAAACTGAAGGAGCTAAGGAAGAAACTTGATGAAATGATAGAAAAGGGGTTTATTCGTTCGAGTGCCTCACCTTGGGGTGCTCTTCTTCTCTTTTTGAAGAATAAAGATGGTTCTATAAGGTTATGCATTGACTAACGTGAGTTGAACCGTGTCACCATCAAGAATAAGTATCCTTTACTAAGAATTGAAGATTTGTTCGATTAACTTAAGGGTGCCTCTACTTCTTCCAAGATTGATTTGAGATTAGGATACCATTAAATTCCCGTTCGTGATTCCGACATTCCGAAGACCGCCTTTAGCACAAGATATGGTCACTTTGAGTTCAAGGTGACGCCATTTGGTTTGGCTAATGCTCCCACTATTTTCGTGGACCAAATGAACCGCACATTTAGTGAGTATCTTGACAAGTGTGTAGTGGTTTTGATCGACGATATTCTCGTTTTCTCCAAGACCGAAGAAGATCATGCTAATCACCTTCGTACCATTTTGGGTATTCTTCGTCGTCAAAAGTGGTTTGCCAAGTTTTTTCAAGTGTGAGTTTTGGTTACCTAAGGTGTCCTTTCTTGGTCATGTAATTTCTAAGGATGGAGTCATGGTAGATCCCTCGAAGATTGAAGCCGTTGTGTATTGGAAAAGTCATAAGGATGTTGGTGAGATTCGGAGTTTTCTAGGTTTAGCCGGGTACTATCGACGGTTTTTGAAGGACTTCTCTAAGCTTGTTAGACCTATGACCCATCTATTGAAGAAAGAAACCAGGTTTGTTTGGAGTGAAGCATGTGACCTTTCAAGAACTGAAGAAGAGGCTGACTACCGCCCCAGTTTTGACTTTGCCCGTGGATGGTGTGGACTTTAATGTCTATTGTGATGCCTCTAAGTAGGGATTGGGATATGTGCTTATTCAAAATAGGAAGGTCGTTGCCTATGCCTCTACGCAGTTTGAGAGTTCATGAAGTGAACTACCCTACTCACGACCTTGAGTTAGCCGCCGTTGTCCATGCGTTAAGGGTATGGAGACACTATCTTATTGGTGTTCATTGCCGTATCTACACCGACCACAAAAGTTTGAAGTAGATATTTACTCAAAAGGAGTTAAATATGAGACAAAGGTGATGGTTAGAATTGGTGAATGACTATGATTTTGAGTTTCTCTATCATGAAGGGAAAGCTAATATGGTTCCCGATGCCCTTAGTAGGAAATATTCTCATGCCTTGAATGCTATTCGGATGCTACCTGATAACCTTTGTGCCGAATTTTGGAAGTTGAAGCTATAGTTCGTGGAGGGAGGATTTGATTATGTTGGTGCTATGGTTTCCCAACCTGTTCTTCTCCACGAAATCCGTGAAAATTAAGTTGATGATGCTACCTACAAGTCTATTCAAGCCAAGATTCTAGAAGGAAAAGCCATAGACCTCAAAATTGATGACAAAGGTGTTCTCCGACTCCATGACTGATTGTTCGTGCCTAATGCTCTTGACTTGAGGAAGCGAATCCTAGATGAAGCTCGTCTATCCCCTTATTCTATTCACCCCGGAGGTGACAAGATTTACAAAGACTTGAAGCTACAATTTTGGTGGCCGAATTTGAAAGGTGATGTTGTGTCCTATGTTGGAAGATGTCTTACTTGCCAACAAGTGAAGATCGAGCACAAGAGACCCGGTGGATTGTTACAACCGTTGGATATTCCACTATGGAATTAGGAATCAATTTCCATGGACTTTCTCATGGCATTGCCAAGGACCGTTGGAAGTAAATGTGACGTATGGGTTATTGTTGACCGTTTGACCAAGAGTGCTAGATTTATCCTGATCAAGGGGACTTGGAATTTAGATCGACTAGCCAAAGCTTATGTTGAGGAGATCGTTAGATACCATGGTATTCCCAAGGAGATCATATCCGACCGAGACTCGAGGTTTTGTTCGAGATTTTGGAATGCTTTGCAAGAAGTCTTGGGTAGCAAGTTGTTGATGAGTACCGCTTTCCATGCCGTTACCGATGGTCAGACTGAGAGGATGATCCAGAATGTGGAAGATTTACTTAGAACTTGTGCCCCTGGATTCCAATATAGTTGGGAAAAGAGTTTACCTTTGTTGGAGTTTTCTTACAACAATAATTATCATGCATCCATCAAGATGACGCCCTATGAAGCCCTTTATGGAAGGAAGTGTCGTAGTCCTATTTGTTGGGACCAATTGAGTGATATTCGAGATTTGGGTCCTGACATCCTTGACGAGATCATCGACCATGTGAAGATCCTCCGTGATAGGATGAAGGCCGCTCAAGATTGTCAGAAATCTTATGCTGATACCAGAAGAAGACCTTTGGAATTTAAAGTTGGGGATAAAGTATTCTTGAAAGTATCCCCTATGAAGGGTGTGAAACGGTTCAGTGTGAAGGGTAAGCAGAGCCCAAATTAAAATGGACCCTTTGATATTCTAAAGAGAGTTGGTGTCGTGGCTTACAAGTTAGACTTGCCCCCTAATTTGGGCAAAGTTCATGATGTTTTCCATGTTTCTCAATTGAGAAAGTACATAAGTGATATGAGCCATGTTCTTAAAGCCTAGATTCCCGAGCTCAAGGCAAATTTGTCCTTTGAAGAGAAGCCAATCCGCATCTTGGACCGGAAAGACAAGAAGTTGCGAAGCAAGGTGGTACCCTTGGTGAAGATTTTGTGGAAATGTGGTGATGTAGAAGAAGAGACATGGGAGCCAGAAGCTACCATGCATGCTAAGTACCCAAATCAATTTGATTAAGGTATCCTTCTTTCGCTCAAGTTTCGGGGGCGAAATTTTTTAAAAGGTGGGATGATTGTAACACCCGCGATTTTAGTAGTTAGAATTTAATAATATTATATTAAAATTAGCTAGTCTTAGTTTAGTCTTAGATTAACATTTTATTTAGTTGGGTAAAATACATGTCAAATTCGTCTATTCTGACTCGGAAAATCGAGTGGGTTAGGCCTCATATTGAATCATGGGCTCATGACTCTTTCCACTCACCAAAAAACAAACCCAACATATCATTTCACCCACTAACTTTTCAACACCCTATTCACAACTCCATCTCCCTCCACTAAACCCTAAACCACCTTTTTTACCCTCTCAAAGCTTCAAAGCTCAAAACCACCATAACTCCCTCATTCCTTACTCTTTCCTCTTGATTTTTCTTGCTTTCTTCATCTTTTCGTTCTCTCTTTCTTTTGAGGTAAGAAAAGTCCAATCTTTCTCACTTTCATTTCTCCATCTTTTTCCAAGATGAAATTGTTCATCTTTTATGTCAAATTTTGTAAGAGGAGACCTTCAAATCCCGACAAAGACTACTACTTGGTGGAGGAGGACCTAGAAGAGGATTGAAGATTCAAAAAGGTAACGTTGAAAGGTTACTCGGTATCACTATTATGTGTTTTACATGTTAGAGTAGTATGTATCATGAAAAGATGAATTCTTTGTGTTAATTTCATATGGATATATGGTTACTACTCTTTTTCATGTTTGATTCATCTCATATGTTGATCTTATGCAAAGTTATGTTATTGTTGTTGGATTTACTCATTTATTATGATTACACTTATGTTTAGTATTAAATGTGGTCTTATGTTGTTTTAAATGTTGGTATGTAATGATTGGGGATGATTATGTTGCATTTAATGAGATTTAGTAATGATAAATGATGGTATAAATTATTGGGTAGACATTGAATTTGGGTTGTTGTTGTTGTTTGATGATTTTCGAGCATTGTGTGCCCCAGCCGACCCCCCCCCCCCCCCCCCCCCAACCGGCTGGGAGTCCCTGTATTTAAATTGGTTAAGTTGGGAAATTTTTAGAGTATTGCGTGTCCCAGCCGGGTACCTGGCCGCCGCCGCCCTGACCGGCTGGGAACACCATGTATTTTAATGTTGTTGTTTGTTGTTGTGTCCCCCAGCCGGGTAGCCGGCTGCCGCCCAGCCGACTGGGAGCCTCCTTCTCCTTTCTTTCTTTCTCTTCTCGGTTTACTTATGACCCCAGCCGGTTAGCCGGCCGCTGGTCACACCTACCGGCTTGGAGACCGTGTGATGTTGTTGATGATGTTCGATGTTGTTGTGGTGCCCACCCGGGTACCCGGCTGCCGGTCCCCCTGACCGGCGGGGAGCCCATGTGTTCCTTTTTCTTCTTTTCTTCCACTTGTGTTCACAAGTAACAGTTTATATAGTTTTTTTTATCTTATAAACTTACGTAATGACATTAAATACATGTTTAAAATGTATGATATCTCACATGATTTTATCACACGTTTAGTGACGGTTTGAGCATGTTTCCCCTTTAAGTCACTTATACCTTGAGTAATGAAACGAGTCTTGAATATTGCATGTTTTGAACTCTCATTTTCCGGTTCCACCTCTATACTCGTTTGACTTGATGTCAGAGCGATAGGGGTACAGCCTTAATGCTTGTGCATATGTTAGTGGGGATATGACAACGTTGTTGGGAGGTGAACGCATGGCGTTGATCGACCCGCCCGTCAAATGTTGTATCCTCGCAAGGTGGTGTCATTGCGTGTAGCGTACTCGCATGACCGTACTTGATTGTTCATCTCCGTTGGTCATACTGCCGGAGTATGATATTATGATTTTGAGACAACCTTTCTCGTTGGTTGTACTGCCGAGTTTGGGTATACTCGTTCTCTTTCCGCCTCTGTCGTTGGTCGTATTGCTGGGTTTGGGGTACTCGGCTTCTGTGTTTTGACCGAGTCTTGGATGTGTGCACGTCTAGCCACAAACCGAATCGGGTACATGTCTTGTCCCGAGAGTCTGGCCAAGTTTATACTAGGACCGTATTATTATCGTAGTCCTACCAGGAGGAATTGAGTCTTGAGTCGTCTGGTCTTGCATAGTGCAGATGCTAGTGCGTATCATTTACCGTGAGAGCGTGTTTGCTTATGTTTAATTACATATTGGATTGTATACTTGGTTGATTGGTTGCCTTGAATGAATTGTTTGATGAGTCCCTAACCTTCTCAAACACATGTCGGTAATGGTGAGATGCAAGCCCTTATTGCGTATGTGGTTGCCAATGGGAATTTTCCCCGAGTTAATATTGTATGATGATGGTATAACGAATGTTTCACATGTTTAGTTCTTGATATTATGAAATGCCTACTTATACCCCACATGATATGATTGTATGCGTGATGCTATATGCTTATGGCGAGCGTACTTGCTTGACCTTTGCTTGTCTGATTTCTGTTGTCGTTCTTTCGGAGTATGGATACTTATTTTCTGTGACAACCTTTCTGTTGCCGTTCTGCCGAATTTTGTATGCTCATTCTCTTTCTACCTCTTCCGTTGCCTTTATGTAGGATTTAGGGTACTCGACTTTTGTTCTATCGTCCGAGTCTTGGATGTAGTATGTCTGACTACATGTTGAATCGGTAAACGTCTTACCTTGATAGTCTAGCCAGGTTTAGACTAGGAGCGTATTATTATTGTGGTCCTACTGGGAGGATTCGAGTCTAGAGTCGATGTGTCGTGCGTAGTACCGATCCTTTGTACATTTCAGTTACCGTGAGATTATGTTTGATAAGTATGGATTGAATGTACGATTGGATTGTTGGTATGTGTGTCTGATGACATGCCTTGTAGGGCAGAGCACAGATCATATAGTCGATCCGAATCCGAGTTTCGGAACAGATATCCGATCCAAAAATTAAAATTTTTACTATCCGATATCCGATCCAAAATATTCGGATATCCGATTTTAAAAATCCAAAAATGTTGAATCGGATACCCGAATATCCGATGTCTGAACCGTTTTGTATTTCTTTCAGATTTCATAATCTCTTTTATAAAATTAGGTTGATGTTTTTTCGTTCATTTAGAGAACATTTTGCTTAGATTATTCATAACTTCTTTATCAATTAAAGATAGAATCAGTCCGTAAGGAAATATGAAATTGCCATATTCACTTCCTCAAAGTTGTGGTTTGATGTTTGATGGTTTTCACTTTTAGAGGATAGATCTGGATAGACAAATATGAAAGTAATTGCTTTTTAGGGTAAGATTGGGTAGGCAAATACAAGGAACACCTAGATCTGGGTTGCTGGTACCGACGACGTGGAGGACAAGACAATCAAGGTTCGTGCCCATCTACCCTCCGTCTGAGCACACTTACTTAATATAATTTTATGTCATACATAGCAAACTAGGAAAGGAATGATAATGTAGCAACCAAAAAATAGGATAAGAATTAATCAAGATTCAGAAACGTAGGTTATTAGGTTGAAGATGAGAAAGTGTGGCAGAAAAAGATGGGGTTAGGTTTTAATGGGAGAAAAGTGAAAATATATACTACATGAATTTTGGAAGGGTTGGTTTGTTTGTATATATATAGCAGATTTGAGGCCCAAAGTTCAATAAGCATATCATAAAACCAACAATCCAGGCCCAAAACAAACGTACTACGTAAAATTAAAAAAATATTAAAATTTCGGATCGGATTCGGATATTCAAAATTTTCAATAGTGATATCCGTATCCGATCCGATATTCAAAAATTTTGGATTGGATATCCGATCCGAAAAAGAGTTTTGGATCGGATATCCAATTTTCCGAATCGGATACGGATTGGATATCGTATCGAATCGGATAATCGGATATTTTGCTCAACCCTAATGCCTTGGGTATTTAATTGTTGATTGTCTCTTGTCATAGTCTTTACCCATTTCTAACCTCTTTGATTATACGGTTTCTAATGTTGAGATGCAAGCCATTTATTACCTATATGATTGCCAACGTGTATCTTACCCAGTTTGAAGTCTATCATCGTTATGCAATGTCTCTATTTGTCCTCATATGCTCATGCTATTGATGAACAGACACGCATCGTTTTGAGTCTTAAACAATATTTATAACAAGACTTAACACGGTGGCAAGTCAAGATCAGTCCACATGGACGATGGGTATTCGATATGCAAAGTCTGAGCTAGTTATGCTGAAGAGCTGTCACGATATATAAAATTGGGTTTTGACTAAAAAAACATAAAATAAATGCAATAATTTGGAATTATAACTAATCTAAGACAATTAAATATCAAATAAAGGGGAGTAGGGTCAATTGGGTTCATATGTGTGACTAGGGGATCTCTTAGTCGAGTCTAAGTCGATTAAGGTCCTATTGGGCAAGCGGGTCGAGTCTCTCGATCTAACAAGCCCACCATAGGCGGACACTAGCTAGCTCTCGCGTATACAAGGCCCGTATACTAAAAAAAACAAGCAAGTTCTAGCATAGCTTAAGGCTTTTGATCTTATAAGCATGCATAACAAGTGAAGAAACAAGCAAGTTGTCAAACAAGTACTTCATCGAACATGTAGAGTGCAAGAGTTGGAAAGAAGATCATCCCCCTATAACTAAAAGAATAAGTCACTCACAAAATTTTCCTGCTCAATTTTCACAACTTGGAATTGGGTCTTTATTAGCTTATCATTCTATAAAAACATTTTGTACGAATTAGGCCCATAAATGGTTCTATCACCATTAGAATCCTTCAATAATGCATCAAAATATATTTTCAATAAAAAAATATAAAATATATATTTAGTAGTATTACCATATATTTTCAAATAAAAATTTTATCAAAACATTCTCCATCAAAATATTTTCGAGCGGAAAAAGGCTAATCTTATAATTCATTTAGTCACGTCACTATTTTGTTGTAAGGTATTATACGTAAAGGTAGGTTTCTTTTTTCGAATCTATTACGATCTATTAAATGACAAATTGGCTTTTTTTTAAAGGTTTTGTATATAAAATTTGTTTATAGGTAAGGATTTTACAGATAAAGTTGGATATGACGATTTGCGATGAATCGAAATACAATATTTTTTAACACAAATTTTAGGGTTTGACGAACCATTATTAAAACATCTATTGATTTAGTACTTATAAATAAGTTGGCTTTTACATATTGGAACCGACTTAGAGGATAAGACCGTCTCATATTTTAAGATTGTCTCACGCAAAATTAACCTCGACTAAAAGCTAAAATAATTCTCTAAACGATATGATTTAAAATATCGTGCATCCGCACGGGATGTACACTAGTTAATTAACAATAAGACTAAACTAGTTAATTAACAATAAGACTAAACTAGTATAGACTACCCCCTAATCACACCCATAAAATCCCACTTATCCTAGCAAGGTCACTACTTACTAATTAACATGAGAAATATGGAGGAATAAGATGAAAAATTAAGACAAGACATAATAAAATAAAACAAGCAAGTAGTGAAATAAAACAAGGAATAACAAGGAAATAAAAGGGATTAAGAAAGTTACCAACTAATTAGGAAATGAGACTAACATAAATAAAAGGAAATCTTGAATAAAGGAGAAGACTTTGTCACCAATCTTCCATATAAACTCAAGAAAACCCGATTAAAAGACTATATTTATAACTAATTAAGGAGGAATTTGAAGAAGGATTAAACTAATTAAAGGAATAATCTAATCTAATATCTCTAATCTAAGTCTAGGGTTTTGTGTCCTCCAATTACGTAGGAGTGGGTATATATAGGTTTACAAAAGAGGAGAGACGAGCTTTAGAAAGTAATGGGCCTCACGAGGAGTCACGAGCGTGACTTGCCCGTGATGGCTGGAACACGACCTCCGTCATGACTGTGACAGGGTGTCACGGCCGTGACTTCTGGTCCTCGACTCCTGTCACGACCGTGACAGGTGTGTCACGGCCGCGACTGTTGTATCTCGCCTCTTCTATTTTGCTCACGCTAGTGACTTCAACGTAACGCTAGTGAAATTATGGACAGAATGATACATGAGGGACATGGGTATATGTTCAAAACTCAAGATCAAGTCACTCATGACATTCCAGATTGGTTCACTTAACTTGGGAGCTAAATATAAAAAAATGCATCGCTGATTTTGATGATATTATCTCTTGAGAGGAAAGTACATGTTGCTAGCTTTCCAACAAGTGGTCACCTGCGTTATTTGGTTAAGTAATGAAGGAGATATGGTCGTTTTAAGTCAAGTTGTCCAAATCTTATGCGGGTGATTGTTCATGGACGGACATTCAACAATGCAAGGATGTGATCACAAGGTGTAAAGGATAGATGAAATTAGTACTTTCCTAAATCGAGTCTAGTTATTAGTTTCCTAATTTAAATAAAGTAGTGTGATAATCTTATTTCATAATAAGGGAGTGTTCACATTATTTCCTAATTTCTATCTAGTTAGTTTTATGGTAATCAGTAGTATCATAAATAAAACGTCTTGTAATCAGTTTTTAACATACAATTGAGTTGAGATTATATCTTTTTGTTTGCGAACAAACCCTTTCTTTAAACTTGCGAGTTTATTGAATTATTCTTCCTTGCGAAGTTGAATTCGTGTTAGCTTGATATCTTGCGAGGTTGAGAGTTACACAAACGAGTTATTCAAGTCTTCTTGCGAGATCACTTGTCTAATTCAAGTCTTAGTCGAGTTGTCTTGCGAGATTATCTTGACTAATTCATATCCGAGTTATTCGAGTAGTCTTGCGAGATTACTAGTTTAATTCAAGTTTTAGTTGTTAATCTTGCGAGATATTACAACTAATCCATATATTTTTATATTGTTTTATTTCCGCTGCAAATTTTATCACTGAAAAGTAAAATTTGTGATTTATTTTACATCACAGAATAAGAGACACTTTGGTCTAGCGAGTGACCAAAGTTTCACTAGAGTGACACTAGTGAGTCTTCTTAACTCTTTTCGATTTGGCTTGCCTTGACACAGGATGGCTTTGGCACGCCAAGTAGACCTGGCAAAACTGACCCGACCCGAATAACCCGACCCGATAAGGCTGACCCAAGACCCGAAAGCGACCCGGAATTACCTGACCCGGGGATGACCCGAAACCCGAATTGACCCGACCCGACCCAAACCTTGACTGACCCGAAAGAGACCCGGCCCAAAATAACCCGACCCAAAACCACCGACCTACAGTTAAACCTATTTGAAATGATCCTAAATGACCCAATTTATTGTGATTAGAGGTGATAATGAGATGAGACGGCTCACGTGCAGCTTAAGCTCGGCTTGGTCAAAGTCGGCTCGTGCGAGTTTGGCTCAACGCGGTCTTGACTCGAAAACTAACTTGATCATTTTGACCTTATAATGACCTAAAAAAATCGGATATGAATCTAAAATGTCTCGACCCAAAATGACCCATACCCGAAATGACCCAAACCCGAAACTGACCCAAACCCGAAAGCGACCCGACCCGACCCGAAAGATTGAGCAAACCCGAGATGACCCGACCCAAACTGACCCGACCCAAACCCGACCTGTTTGACCCATTTGCCAGGTCTAACGCCAAGTAGGGCCTCCAAGGTAGGTGGGAGCGTCTAGGTTACCTCGTGGGCCCTCCATGTAGCTTATCATCCTCTTGGTCACACAAAACGAGGTAAAAACCGCCTCACGTGACGCTTCACTTACAAAATCAAGATAAAAGCGAGAAAGTGCTAGAGGAAGATAAAACACGCAAAATCGC
This sequence comes from Heliosperma pusillum, assembly GCA_022085475.1. Classification (NCBI taxonomy): domain Eukaryota; kingdom Viridiplantae; phylum Streptophyta; class Magnoliopsida; order Caryophyllales; family Caryophyllaceae; genus Heliosperma; species Heliosperma pusillum. Next base: position 11,580 of record JAIUZE010021591.1, on the reverse strand, counting down.
TCTTAGGGAGCGTCCAAGGCAATCAAAATGAGATAAATAAAGGTGGAAAATAGGGTTAAGTGACAATATATCAAATCTCCCTAAACCAAATCCTTACTTGTCCCGAGTAAGAATGAACAAAGTCACGACTCTTATTCAACCTACGTTAATAGCATAACCGATACAAGGCAATTAAATGGCCTTGCTCCATCCCTTCAACTCACAATAAGGCATCCATGATGTGACACCCTCAAATTTGCGGAAAGAAAAGAAATAATTTAAACTAGATAAAAGATGAAAATACAATACAAAGGTGTCATAAAATAAAAAGGTTCATACAAAAGGAAAATAATATTATACATAAAAATTATACAAGACGGGAGACATATCTCCCGTATAAATACGGAAATAAAAGAGTGTATAATAATATACAATCTACGAACCGAATATAGGTCCAAGGTAAATACTTCGCTCGCTAGCTCGTCAATGTACCCAATGTATGCATCACAAACCTGCCAACCGCATTAAATATAAACACGGAAGCCACAGTCAGTGGGGAGTAACTCCGAGTTCTCCCAGCCACGAAATGTCGAGTTTAATGAAACATGAATAACATAAAAGCAATGTATATAGAAAATACAAACCTTAACATATATGATATGCTTTTCATGTTATGAAACAATTAACTAACATATAACCTCTCATATGAAAGCTATCATGTGAAACCGATAATAAAATATAACAAGAGGTAGGGAAGCTGGTATGCTAGCTCAGAGGTTACCCTGTAACGTGGCCATGATACACTCAAACCCTAATCAACACGTAATCATGTGAATCAGTTAACAATCGGTAATCCAAACTCTATCAATCCTAGCCGGCTTGCATCTCACCTTCTAGAACTCATAGAATCATACAAACATGAAAGACCAATACGTCTACAAACAGGCCTAAGTTCTTAGCACAGTCAATAGAAGACTTCTGTAACTCGAGGCTATACCACAAGGTAGGAAAACATCCTAGTCCTAGACTGATCAGACCTAGCGCCAACAGCTATTCCGTTCCCCGTCCCATGACATAACCGTCTATGAGAAACTCTACTAGGCGACCCCCTAAGCAGAGATGGCTAGTACTTAAGCTGGCTCCAGTCCCAAAACGGATCAGGCAGCCATGCCCCGACTTGGATATAACCCCACCAAGCCGAGACACAAAAGCTATCAAGCAGTGAACTCCATATGCTCGTTAAAGATAATACGGGCCTATCAATGTCATGGTCCAAGATACTCATCTAGAATTAGAATGGTCAAGACGCCATCTACTCATAATTCTCTATGGGTACTTAGTCAACACGACACCAACCATATAATCAAACAGTCACGGAAAAACATCCTATCATGTGACTAATTGCATATACATCATATTCAAATATCATATCGCCTCATCTCTACTAAGGCTAATTCAATAATTAAATAAAACCTTACTTGAAGACAAATCCCCGACCCGAGTCCCGCGACGGGTCATCAGTCAAAACGGGGCTGACTAGATCTTAGTTTGACCAAACCCGTTTGATCAAACCGTCTAGAAACAGAGTCTTTACCACATAGACTTAGACATAAAAGTCAACATATTCATTACATGTTATTTTATTAAAACTTCTAACATGCGAATTAATATATCATACCAAAACCCGTTTGACAAAAAGGATATTAAATTAAACTACGATCTCGTCTTATAATTTCTAACATGTGAGAAATAATAATTTAATGAAAAACCTTTTAATTAAATATTTTACTTATTAATATTTCTCGCTTGCTAATTATTACCAAACGCGATAAAATAACAATAACTCAAAAACCGTCACAAGTCTAAGTAAGGGGACCCACGGGCTGATTTGGGCCGACTTGACACGGGCCTGGACTGGGCCCCACGGCTGGTTTGGGCCTGTTTTGGGTTGTTTTATCGACTTTACTAAAAACCGTTTCCTAATATTTCCCGCATGCTTTAACATAATTAAAACCCGTCAAAACCACAACATAACAATCAAACATCGACACAACCCAAAGACCAAAACCCGGACCCACCATGGACCGACCCAAACCGGTCTGGACCGGGCCTGAACCGGCCTGAACCGGCTGGTTTGGGTCCGGTTTTCCAGCCACTTATTCCGGCCACCACCATCATTCACACCATATTATTTCTAACATGTTTTAATTAACCAACAACCATTTTAACATCCAATTCAACCATCCTTCATACAAAAATCATTATTATGAACTATCATCCAAATTCATCAAGAACACTAAACAACATAAAAATTCCATACAACATAAAAATCATACTACTTATCATGTTACTACTAAAAATCCATAAATCATAATAACATGAACCAAAATAAAAGTGAACAAAAATAAAAGAAACAAAGCTATGTAACATATATTCGTCCTAGTACACTCGTAATCGTTACCTATGCTAGCAACCATCAAGTAGCACCAAAATAAGAAGTAAAGAAACCCGTCTACTAATCTTCACCCAAAATATACGAGTCACCAAACTCGTCTTCAAAATCTTCCCCTTATAAGAAATTACAAGAAAAACATTATTAGAATTTAAAACTTGATTTTCCATAATTAAAATGTTGAAAACGATTTTGACGGAATTGAAATTAAACCGTACTTGAAGATGGAGAGCGAGGAGGAGATTCTAGAAATATAAGTTAGGACGGATTTAATTAAGAAATGAAGGTTTTATGAGGATTTTGCTCAAGAACGACGAAGAACGAATGAAGAATGACGAAGAACGTTCAAGAACGATGAAGAACGATTAATTTGATCTTAAGTTGATTTGTTGTAAAATGAAAAGTTGTTAGTGAGTAATGGAGGGTGAGGGAGCCGTGTAAATATAGAGGGAGTATGGAGTCGGGTTTTGAAATTGTTGTTACGGAATTGACTCGGGTTTAATAATTATATTACGGTAATTGAGTAGATATAAATATATATTAAGTTAATTAAATTAAATATCAAGATATTATGTTATTATAATCAAAAGAAATGAAAATATCAAGGCTTAAGAGAGGTGGAAGAGCCGTGTGAAATAGGTAGGAACCGGGTCTGATTTTGCTCGATTTGCGTAATTTAAACGGACGGATCGATAAAGTAACAAATATCTAAGATATTTGTATTAGTTTAATCGAAACAATTAAAATATCTCAAGTGAGTGGAAAACGATGACATGGGCGTGTGACTCATGCCAAAGTCGAGTTTCGGGTTTGTTTCGGGATTTACGATGAGTAGGGAATAGTTAAATGATTCCCGGGTTTAAACCGTAAAACCTTATTATAAATTCCGAATAAATTCAAAATAATTTTATTAAATTATCATAAATTCTAATAAATCTAAATAAAAATAAATCAAAAATATTATTTTTTTAAATACAATTTCGGTCTTCAAACTTATAAGGCGAGTCGGGAAAAAGTCAACGAAAGTCAAAGTTGACTGAAAGTCAAGAAAAGTCAAAGATGACTTAAAAGTCAAGAAAAGTTTATGACGACTTCAAAGTCAAGAAAAGTCAATGACGACATTAAAAAGTCAAGAAAAAGTCAAAGACGACTTAAAAGTCAAGAAAAGTCAAAGATGACTAAAAACGGGATTTTCATGAAATCTCTCAGAAATCCCAAATACGAACGCGGAATTTCAAAATACGACTCGAAACAATAAATTCTATTTTAAAAACTTAAGTCTGCTGAAAAGTGTTAGTAAATATTTTTACTAGAAAAATTAGGTACTTTTCGGGTTGTTACACATGAGGTAGGATGCCCTCTTGCAAGGCAAGTGGGGTCTTGCCAAAATTTCGATGCACCCTAGGCAATTAAGCTCGCAAAACGAACGAGGATGCATCTACAAAAGTAAATGGTCACATACATGCCTCATCCATGTACCGGCAATCATCTAAAGTGGAACAATCCAAGCATGACTACTCCTATATAGTTACTAGTTTTAAAAAGAATTAAGTCTAGGACTATAGAGATGTATCACCTCCTCATTGTGTAAAACTAGGACAGTTGTTCGGAATCACTAGGGTGATTCGTCAAGGGTGATAAGGCGGGGTGGAAAGTGGAATCCCCATGGTGTTAGAAGACATTGTAGGATCGGAATTCTGCCTCTCAGCTATAGGATCAGAATTCTGCCTCTCAGCTAAGTGAAAGGAAGGGTTGTCCCCTCTCAACCATGCAACAAAGGTGTAATCGTCAATAAATGTAAGGACAAATTGTTTGAGTTCTTATTCTAGTTTTTTGAGATTTTTTAGTTCCTTTTGTTTTCTTTTGAGATTTTTTTTTTTCTTTTTGGAGCGTTGCTTGATTTGGGTGCTTTTTGAAAGCAAAATATCGTATCAAAGGGTGTGCGCCGGAGACCAACAATAGGAAAATTCTCGCTGAAGCGACATTGAGAGCGACCCCATATGTATTGAGGGTACTCTAGAAGAAACTAGAAGCCTTATTTTGCACCCCTTAGGCTAAGACAATACACGATAAAAGGCAAAATTTCAAGCTTTCTTCTCAAATGTGTTTGAACTCACTTTTGAATTTGTGATAGCATGTTTCCTTTTTTGTGTGAAATGTAAATATGGCATATGATGATGAAAAGTTACATGGCCTTGAGAGTCACCTAGGAAAGCGGTCACCACAGAATTATCACACCATGGGGTGATCAATATGGTCAAATGCACGCCCTTGACTACGCTTTAGGAAATGGACCAAAATAATACTAAAATCCCACAATATAGGGTGTATCAAAGCTATTTTAATTTAAAAGACAAGGTGCGAAGTAAAAATAGTATCTGCATTGGCCTATCCATGCTTGTTAAGTTTCCAAATTAGGCTTATCCATGCTTGTTAAGCACCTAAATGCAACTAAATGCCATGATGCAATTCTAAATACATACAAATCTAATGTATATGCTCTAACAAACTATATGCCATATAATAATCTAATGTAATCTCCTAACAACGCATAGGTTTCATAGAAGCGCCAATCCAAAGAAATCGCATCATAGTCATCAACATACATCCTTCAAACTCCTCATGTGAATAAGAAATAAAGAAAGAAAAAGAGAGAAAAAATAAGAACGATCATACCGCGGCGGTCTTCTTTTTCCCTTCACTATGTCTCTTAGTGATGCGTAGTGTATCTAAGTATGGAGATTAGAAGCAAACAACGATGTATATATACAAGCTAGACTATGTACAAGCTAATTTTTAGGATTTTTCAAACTTTTTCATTTTTATTTTATTTTAAATGAGCTTTTAATGTACAAAAGAAAGACCTGTTTTTGGATTTTCCAAAATTTTCAAATTTTATATTTTGGATATAAATTCTTATCGCCCACATAGGAACGTACATTGTTCTCAATGTACGAAATGAGATTATTTAAAATAGAGAAAACATGTTTTTGGGTGTCTGAAAAGATTTTCTAAAAATAAAATAACTTGTTTTTGTTTTTTTTTTTAAATAAAGAAAGCGATAAATTATGTGCAATGCAAATGGGCTAGTCTAAATGCTAATGCATGAAATGCAAGTAAACTATATGAACTACCCTAAATGTAAGTATGATACTCCCTCTGATCCATACTAATGGTAACATGGTGGAAAATGGAGTATTTAAGAAAAGGTGGAAAAATGAGGGGTAAAAAGGGAAAAAGTAGGTGAACCATGTAATTGTGGGTTTAATTGTGGGGTTGATAGGTGGGTCATGTAATGACATTTTGTGTAAATATCAAATAGAATAAGGATAACATAGTAATGTTGTGGGCCAAATAAAGTATGTTACCATTGATGTGGATCATCCGTTTATGCTAAGTGTTACCATTGGCCTGGATCGGAGGGAGTATATTACTAGTGTAATGATATGCATCTAAACTAAATGTATATATTACAAATGTCAACTAAACTAATATGTCTAAGCTAAAGTGATGCATGCGATTGATTAGGAAGAGAGCTAATTAAGATTAACTCCAAGTCATTTGTGGCCTACACATCCCCATGTTGAACGAAAACAAGTTTGCTTTCGCGAAAAATAATGGGAGGTTAGGCCACAAGGGACCTAATGAAATATGCCACTTGGAATTTACTCTTAGGAGAAAAAAAGGCATCTAGATGGGGCTAAGATGCACGTCTCTCGTGTTACCGAGGCTCTAAATCCACAAAAGAGTCCAAGCGACTCTAAAATGCAACTATATAAAAGTAGAGAACATTATTTTAGCTTCCCCAAACCAAACAATTACATCCTCACATTTGAGGTTCATCCTTCTCGATCCAAGGGGGAGCTAAGACAAAAACATAATAAATGGCAATGCAAATTAAACTAGAATGCATGCTAAGAAAAGGGAATGAATGCTTACAAATGGTGGTTATAAGGAGGACTCCACCAAACTCGTTTCTTGGCTTCACTAATGAAAAAATCCATGCCACTTAACGCTCTTAGTGTGACAACCCTCGCGAATGCGGAAATAAAACATAACAAGCATGTGATTTATATAGCGGAAAATACGATGTTTTTAAAACTTTTTACATGCAAATAGAAAGGTACGAGGATTGTCAATAATTACAAACCAAAGTATAAAATACTACAAGAGACGTAGTCTCTCAAAATGTTATCCAACATCAAAGTTATTAGCAACTAGCTAAACAACGTCTAGAGGTGACTCATCCAGGCCAACGCCCGCTAGCTCACACCCGAACCCAAAATACCACAAGGAAAAAGCCATCCAATCAAGCAACCTGTTCATCCATGAAAAACATGAACGCCACAGTCAGTGGGGAGTAACTCCGGGTTCTCCCAGCCATATCACATTAAACGTACATAAACGGAAATACAAAAGTAGAAGCATGCATATATAGATATACATGTGAAATACGAGAAGGATAAATAGGCAATTCAATATATAAGGATATCGATAAATGAAGTACAAAGCCGTAACCATCATATTAGAGAAAGACTCGGGGATGACACTCTTAGGCAACCATACACTCACTAGGACTTGCATCTCACCGTTAGCGGCATAAGTTTGATAAGATTGAGACTCGACAAACAAACCATGCCAAGTCATCCAAATATCATGAATAATCAATCATATAATCATCCAACCAAACGTACAATACGTTGACGACATCTCTCACGGTAAATGACACGCACTAGCACCGTGTACATGGCAAGAATGATTAAAATCGCATCCACGGGATACAACATTTCCTTGAACGCATACACGATTCAACTCATTTCGTATATGTAGACTAATTTCCTCCTGGTAGAACGACGATATAAATATCCGGTCCTAGTCTAAACCTGGCCAGACTCTCGAAATCACATTTTCCGATTCGACATGCGATAAACATTTCGCATCCAAGACTCGGTCAATCATAGACGTCGAGTACCCCAAATTCGGTCAACCTTCACAAAAGAGGCGAAAAAGAGCACAAGCCTCATAACAAGCGGTACGCTACATGCAAATGACACCACCTCGCAAGTATACAACATTTGACGGCCGGGTCGATCAACGCAAAGCGTTCGCCTCCTAACAACGTCGTCATATGCCCACTAACACATGCAATTAAGCAGTAAGGATACACTCCCCGTTCCGACATTCCAGCCTTACGAACGTGGAGGTAGCCAAAGGAATGAGAGTACAAAGCACATAGAAAATTTGTGCTCAAACCGTAACATTTGTAAAACCGACTCAAAGTGAGACATATCAAAAACCGTTACAAAAACATGCGATACAAGCGAAGGGATTATCATATATTCGAAACATTAATATTTAAAGTCAACTTTTAGAGTCAAACCCAAAAGTCAACAAAAGTCAAAGTCAAACCCGAGACCCGAGCCCCAAACCCGACAATTGGAGTGCCTACAAACAAATCATCAATGAAAGAAGACTAAGTCCAAAGGGTCAAGGAAAGTCAAGGCGGGACTAGAATTCAAAGGGTCAACGAAACTCAACCAAGGGAAAAACTGGCAGCAAGAAACGCTGTCAGCGTCCTCACGACGCTGCCAGCGTCCTGGTCTCAGGCACGCGATCCTTCATTCTCCGACTTATCATTAACATACAACCAACATCATTTATCATCACAAACCATCAATTCTCATATCAATTATCAACTAACAACAACCATCATCAACAACACAATTCCTAAGATTACTAACCTTATTCTAAATATGATTTCTAACATAGAAAACACATTAAAACACGTAAATGATATCGAGTAACCCTTCACCGTTACCTTTTCGCGTCTTCAATCCGCGTCGATGTCCTCTTCTATCAAGAAGTAGTCTTTATCGGGGTCTTGGAGGTCACCACCTACAATTAGATAATAAAAGATTAATATAATTCACCTTTGAGAAAGACGGATAAATTGAAAAGCGAGAAAGACGGTAATTTTATTACCAATACGGATAGAGGACGATGAGAGGGAAAGAATAAGATGAACCTTAGTGAATTTGAGCAAGAAACGAAGGAGTAGAATCGATATTAAATTGAGCAAATATGGAGGTTAGGGTTTTTGGTGTTTACTTGGTGTGGAAGAAGAAGATTGAATGTGAGGGAGTTAGAGTTATGAGGGAGTATATGAAGGAGTAAGTGGAAAACATGAGAAAAAGCCCAAAAACATCTTAAGACGTAACTTACTCGGAATCTCGCATAAAGTCCAAATACGAACTCGGAAATTCTAAATTAGACACGGAAAAATTTAATTTTAAACTAAAACTAAATTTCGCTGAAAAGTATCCGTATAATATTTTTACTATAAAAATAGGGTACATTTGCGGGTGTTATAATCACCCCACCTTTTAAAAAGTTTCGCCCTCGAAACTTGAGCGAAAGAAAGATACCTTAATCGAATAGGCTTGGATATTTACTACGCATAGAAGCTTCCGTTTCCCACGTTTCTTCTTAAACATTGGCACATCTCCACAAAATTTTCACTAAAGGAACCACTTTACTTCTCAACTTCTTATCCTTGCGATCTAGGATGCGGATCGACTTCTCTCAAAGGATAAATTCGGTTCAAGCTCGGGCATTTCCATTTGAAAGACATGGCTTGGATCACTAACGTACTTTCTCAATTGAGAAACATGGAATACATCATGATCCTTAGCCAAATTCGGGGGTAAGTCCAACTTGTAAGCAACGGCACCAATCCTTTTCACAATATCAAATGGTCCAATGTATTTCGGGCTCAATTTACCCTTTACACCAAACCTTTTAACACCCTTCATTGGAGATACCTTCAAGAACACCTTATCTCCAACTTCAAATTCTAACGGTCTTCTTCGGATATCGGCATAAGACTTTTGACGGTCTTGAGCAGCTTTCATTCTATCACGAATGACTTTCACATGATCAATAGTCTTAACAAGAACATCGGGACCTAAGTCACGAACATCTTTCAATTGATTCCAACATATAGGACTTCGACATTTTCTTCCATAAAGAGCTTCATAAGGAGCCATCTTGATCGAGGCATAATAACTATTGTTGCAAGAAAACTCCACTAACGGTAGACTCTTTTCCCAACTAGATTGGAAGTCGAGTGCACAAGCCCTAAGCAAGTCTTCTAAAGTCTGGATAGTCCTCTCGGTCTGACCATCGGTAGCGGCATGGAATGCGGTACTCATCAACAATTTACTACCCATGGCTTCTTGTAAAGCCTTCCAAAATCTCGAACAAAACCTCGGATCTCGGTCGGATATGATCTCCTTGGGAACACCATGGTATCTAACAATCTCATCAACATAGGCTTTCGCTAGTCGATCTAAACTCCAAGTCTCTTTGATCGGAATGAATCTAGCACACTTGGTCAAACGATCAACAACAACCTAAACGGCATCTTTACTTCCAACGGTCCTTGGCAAAGCCATAACAAAATCCATAGAAATAGATTCCTACTTCCATAGTGGAATATCAAAGGTTGTAGCAATCCACCGGGCCTCTTGTGTTCGATTTTCACTTGTTGGCAAGTAAGACATCTTCCAACATAAGACACAACATCGCCTTTCAAATTCGGCCACCCAAAATTGTAGCTTCAAATCTTTATACTGTTGGAGTAGGTGTCCTCCACAATAGTGCGCCACATGATAAATCTTATTAAGGAATATAATTGGGATATTTATTGACTATATATATTATTAGTCAGTTGATTAACGTAAATCAATAACGGTTGGCTGACTAGAGTTTGACGTTATTGTCGTTTGACGGCGGTGATCAACTGATCCCTTTCGGTCACACCTAAAGGATGAAATCCAAATAGTAACTAATTATTTGTATACGATACCGTTAATTAGTACATTACATATATTCGATATGTACGAGAGTTAATTGTTAGAAATTGAGTTAAGAACTCAAATTCGATTAAACTTATTTTTCAATTATTCGATAATTGACTAATAAATTTATATCTTATTTTAATACGATTAAATAAGATTTAACTTATTAATTAATCGTTAAATTACTAAATTAGTTGAGGTTTTGAGATAGAGGTAATTAGTTAATTATATTTACAAGGAGTTGTAAAATAAATTAACTAAGCATTGTTGGACCCATTATATATTGATATAATGGTAAAATATTACTTAAAATGTTAAGTACATATTATTTATTTAATTGAGTCATATAATTGTTATATGATCAAATTAACACTTAATTATCCAAGATAATTAACCATATGATCAATAAGTATTTGTGAGACAAATATCAAAAATCAAAATGGACCAAACTAGGCCATTGTGGCCGGTTAGATTGTAGTTACAATGGTGATGATTGTTGTTCTTGTTTACACTCTTTAGTTACTAATTGAAAGTGACATAACAAGTTGAATATAATCATCACTTATACTACAACACTCCATCCTAATGCATGTGATTAAAATAAGAAAAATGAGAGCCTTGTAGAGCTCACCATGACCGGCCATATTGCCTATAAAAGGGCAATATGGTTGATCATTTTATTTGTTCATTCTATGCTTGTTTTCTTTACTTCTCTCAAAACTCATCTTCTCTCTAAAAACTCTCAAATACTAATATTTACTAAGTATTACTAGTGTAGTAATATAATCATAATATTAGTAGTATAATATCTATCTTATTATCTAATTAATAATAAGGGTAGATTATTTGGGTTCATCTTGGTGCAACTTGAAGGAGGTCTTCTAGTTTGGAGTTTTCTTTTTCATCCATATTATTAGCTCAAGAACAACAAGAAGGTGTTCTTGTTGTGCCAATATTATTTCCATATCAATGTGAGGAAATTTCTTCTTTTATATAAATGTCTTTATATTTGCATGCATGTTACATAGATCATTAAATACTAAATTAACAAGTAATTTAGCAACTAATTAGAGAAGTCTAATTAAGGTCTATGGACTTTCATGTGGTATCAGAGCTAGCTTGTAGCATGCATGTTCATTTTGGACATTTTTTATTAAAGTTATAAGATAACTAATAAATCAAAGATTTTGAGTTAAAATACGATTCTGACAAAATATTTTGGTGCATGTATACCTACTGACCTCAAAATTTTTGTGGTCAAATTTCGTGATTTAGGGATTAATATTGCTA
>JAIUZE010021590.1:0-41598 GCA_022085475.1 Heliosperma pusillum | reverse complement strand
ATGAGTCGGGTTTGGAAATTGTTGTTACGGAATTGACTCGGGTTTTATTATTATAATAAGATAATTAATTAGATATTAAGTTAATTAAATCAAATATCTAGATATTATGTTATATTAAGGAAAAGAAATGAAAATATCTAGTCCTATTAGAGAGGAGAGGAGCCGTGAGAAATGAGAGGAATCAGATCTGTTTTGTAACGGTTTGCGTTTTTCGTGACGATCGATAGTTATAATATCTTAGATATTATTATTATTTAAATTATATTAAATTCAAAATAATCTAAGGTGAGTGGAAAAAGGTGACATGGGCGGGTGACTCATGCCAAAGTCGGGTTTCGGGTTTGTTTCGGGATTTACGATGAGTCGGGGATAGTTAAATGATTCCCGGGTTTAAACCGTAAAACCTTATTATAAATTCCGAATAAATTCAAAATAATTTTATTAAATTATCAAAAATTCTAATAAATCTAAATAAAAATAAATTAAAAATAATATTTTTTTTAAATAAAATTTCGGTTTTCAAAATTACAAGGCGAGTCGGGAAAGTCAACGAAAGTCAAAGTCGACTTAAAAGTCAAGAAAAGTCAAAGATGACTAAAAAGTCAAGAAAAGTTTATGACGACTTAAAAGTCAAGAAAAGTCAATGACGACTTTAAAAAGTCAAGAAAAGTCAAAGACGACTTAAAAGTCAAGAAAAGTCAAAGATGACTAAAAACAGAATTTTCATGAAATCTCTCAGAAATTCCAAATACGAACTCGGAATTTCAAAATACGACTCGTAACAATAAATTCTACTTTAAAACTCAAGTTTTGCTGAAAAGTATTCGTAAGATATTTTACTAGAAAAATTGGGTACTTTTCGGGTTGTTACAATGATAATAGTTCGTTGTTGTTGGGTATTTTAACGGTTGATTGGTATGTCATTTGGGAATTTGATGTCTCTAATTGGTGGATTCTAAAAGAGACTTTGCTTTAGGGTAATTGAGTTGGTACCCAAAGTTTGAGGAGTTTTGTCATAAATGAAAATCGATTCATTTTGAGTTTTAGAGGATCTAAATGATTTGAATGGTTGTCTGATTTCCAAGTGATTGGTCATTTGTGGTTTGGAATTAGTAATTCTCTTTTATTCTTAAGGAATCATAGTTTGACATTGAGAAATGTTCGTTGCAAGTTTTGGATAGTGAGTCCTCAGTTGTTATGGATTATAGAGTTAGAATGGTGAACCCATTTATCTTGAGAATTAGTAACCACCATAGTTTGCTAATGTGACTATTTATATTTGAGGCTTCGAGTGTAGTAATGATCGAATTAAGGATGTTATGGCGTATTAAAGAATCTTTATAACCGATAATGGATTGTGTATTTTCCCTTGTCGTGAGACTTTGGATGAGGCTAGTTGGATCCTAGATGATTATGTTTTGTTGCTTTGATTTTGTTTTGACTTTCAAAGATGAGAAAGTTCATTGTAAATTTAGGATAATGAGTTTGAAGTAAATTGGATTAAAGGATTTCATGGTAAGTCCTTTACTTTGTGGTTGTTAGCGATCATGTTTCCATAGATAAATATTTTGTGGTAGTTTCTAGTAAGAGTTTTGATGAAACTAAGAAGATTAGAGTGCGTAATAAATCTTTCATGTGGATTGTTAGTTGTGGAGTCTACCGTGCCGATGGACCTTAGTAGATTTTAATTGGATTCGAATAATTGGGATTTGTTACTCGAAGTTTCGTGATTATGGAATATTTTTGTAGGAAATCTGATGATTGAAAATGATGAGTTGCAAATTGGGTAAATTGTATTCTCTTGAGGATTTGGTTATTAGTAGAGTAAGTGATGTCGAGTTCTTGTAGATCTTCCTGCCGACTTCATCGTGATTCTTCCTATCCCTAAGAGTTCGATTTGTTTCGTTTTTGCGTGTTTTGTATATATTTTGTTATCGTGATTTGTGAACTTTATGTTCGAGTCGTTCTATGTACGTGTACAGTCCTGTTATTTGATTTTATCTTTGATAAAACCTTCAAATTTCCATATTATATTTCTAATTTAACGTTTCAAAGAAGTCTAAAGATGGTTTGTGTACCCTCTTTTTGGAAAAAATGGATTTCTTTTGCTTTTATATTTGGATTTTGCGTTTGGTTGGATGTTGTACTTGTTATTGGAGACGTCTGATAACTAGTCCTGCACTTACTAACGTTGTTTTGAATTTCGATTTCACTATTTCGACATTGATTTAATTTTTGATAGCTGGAGTTCTCGTTCGCGCCGGGCACTCTTGAGATCCGTAAGTAAAGTTTCACACTTATGAAAAGTCTGCTTAAAACGTTTTCGAGATGAACCTCGTTTCATAGATGTTTCCCTTATAGAAGTTTAGTGTTAATTTTGAAAACCGATTCTTGTCCTTGATACTTTTATTTTCTACTCTCCAGTTTCGAGGACGAAACTCTTTAAAAGGAGGGGTGATTGTAACACCCGGAAATGTACCCTATTTTTATAGTGAAAATATTTTACGGTTACTTTTCAGTGAAATATAGTTTTAATCGTAAATTTTATTTTCCGAGTCAAATTTAGAATTTTCGAGTTCGTATTTGGAATTCCCGCGAGATTCCATGAGAATCCCGTCTTAAGGCGAGTTTGACTTTTGTTGACTTTTTCCCTACATAACTCATACTACCTCCCTTAACCTAGTTCATACAGAAACACAATTCAACTTTTCTTCTTCCTTAAGCAAACCAAAACCCTTGCCTCCATAATCTTTCCATTCTTAGAATCATCTTATCTCACTCATTTCTTGCTCAAAATCACGTAAATTCGTCTTATTCTTCCCCTCTTAGCTTCCTTTATTCGTTTTGGTAATAAAATTACCGTCTTTCTCGCTTTTTAAATTATCCGTCTTTCTCTAGGTGAATTATATTCATCTTTTATTATCTAATTGTATGTAGGTGGAGACTAGGAAGGTTTAGAAACCGTTTAAAGACGCGAAAATGTAACGGTGAAGGGTTACTCGATATCATTTACGTGTTTTACATGCTTATATGCTAGAAATCGTATTAGAATACGATTAGTAAGTTTAGGAATCATGTTATGGATGATGATTGTTGTTATTTGATGATTGTTGATGATGCATATTGATTGTTGATAGTTATTAGAAATGGATTATGAGAATTGGAAATGATAGGATTGAATTTATGTTGAAGGCTCACGGGTGAATTGGTAACACATGTCACAGGCGTGAAATACAAGTCACGGCCGTGACTTGTGCAGTTTCACTACACTGACCCTTTTCGTAAAATGATCCTATCTCCTTCGTTACTTGCTTGTTTTGGGCTTGTGACCTATCGTTGGAACCGTAAGAGGATAAGATATCACCTCGACTTGGAATTTCTGCATTTGCATATCTAGAACTCTTATTTATGAACAGTTTGAGAAGTGACCCTTGTTTTAGTTAGTTTCCAAACTTGTTTTTTTGGCAGAAGTATCTAGTTTCATATTTATTATGCTTCTTAAAACTTGGTCTAATGCTATGTATCATGTATTGATTCATTTTTATCATAGTTAAACTTATATAATGCCATATTCTCATGTTTTGTGACGGTTTTTGTTATGTCCCACTTTGAGTCGGTTTTTACAAATGATACGGTTTGAGCACTATATTGTCTTGTGCTTTGTACTCCCATTCCCTTGGCTACCTTCCCGTTCGTAAGACTGGAATGTCAGAACGGAGAGGTATCCTACTGCTTAATTGCATGTGTTAGTGGGCATACGACGACGTTGTTGGGAGTTGAACGCTATGCGTTGATCGACCCGGCCGTCAAATGCTGTGTACTTGCGAGGTGGTGTTATTTGCATGTAGCGTACCGCTTTTATGAGGCTTGAGCTCTTTTCCGCCTCTTTCGTGAATTGATCTACCGAATTTGGGGTACTCGGCGTCTTTGTAAGACCGAGTCTTGGATGCGAAATGTCATCGCATGTCGAATCGGAAAACGTTTACTCCGAGAATCTGGCCAGGTTTAGACTAGGACCGTATTATTATCGTCGTGCTACCAGGAGGAAATTAGTCTACATATACGAAATGTAGCATCGTGTATGAGTTCAGGGAAATGCTTTATCCCGTGGATGCCTTTTAATCATATTTGCCATGTACACGGTGCTAGTGCGTTTCATTTACCGTGAGAGATGTCGTCGTTGTGTCGTCGTCTTTGAATGCGTGATTTCATGATATTATTCATG
Source organism: Heliosperma pusillum (assembly GCA_022085475.1). Lineage (NCBI taxonomy): Eukaryota > Viridiplantae > Streptophyta > Magnoliopsida > Caryophyllales > Caryophyllaceae > Heliosperma > Heliosperma pusillum. The sequence continues at coordinate 37,373 of JAIUZE010021590.1, read as the reverse complement.
GTCATTGCATGATTGGGCACCGTCTATGTATTGGAATGTTTGAATGGATGATAATATGATGGATTGATTGTGATCATCGCATGACTTGGCATGGTTTGTTTGTCGAGTCTCAATCTTATCAAACTTATACCGCTAACGGTGAGATGTAAGCCCTAGTGAGCGTATTCGGTTGCCTAAGAGTGTCTTCCCCGAGTCTTTGTATCACATGATGGATTCGGACTTGTAATTCTTATATTCTTATCATTATATATTGAATTGCCTATCTATCCTTATCGTATCTCACATGTACATCAATATGTATGCATGCTTTACTTTTGTATTTCATTCTATGTACGTTTAATGTGATATGGCTGGGAGAACCCGGAGTTACTCCCCACTGATTGTGGCGTTCATGTTTTTCATGGATGAACAGGTTGCTTGCATGGATGGCTTTTTGCTTGACATTTTGGGTTCGGGTGTTAGCTAGCGGGCGTTGTCCCTGGATTAAAACACCTCTAGAAGATTTTAGCTTATTTGCTAAACACGTTTACTTGTTAACATTTTGGAGAGACTTCGTCTCTTGATGTAGTAAAATTCGTACTTTAGTATGTAATATTTGACACTCCTCGTATTCTTTCCTTGCATGTATAAAAGTTTTTAAAACTTCATATTTCCGCTATATAATTCACATGCTTGTTTATTTTATATTTCTGCATTCGCGAGGGTTGTCACAGATGACACAAAGGATATAGAAGCACCGGTATCAAATAAAATAAGACACAATTGTTCTAAGATTAAGAACATACCAGTAATTATCTCCGAATGAGCATCGGCTTCGGCTCGGCTCAGAACATAAATAAATCCCTTGGGTTTGGCAATTGGAGGGGGCAACTTCCTATCGGGGCAATCATCATAACGGTGACCCGTCTTTTGGCAAAAGAAGCAAATATAAGGTCAGTTGAAGCATCATACACCGGGGTAGTGTGGTTGTCTACAACGGTTACATAAGCGACCTTGAGCTTGAGCTTGAGGAGGAGCATAAGGCCTATGAACTACATTAGAAGTAGCTCGGGGCGAGAAAGGAGTCCTTGCACTTCCATTTTGAGGAGGATTGAATCTTCGTTTGTTGGCATAGGCATTGGAAGACGAGGGAGTAAACGACCTTTTCCCATAGAAGTTTGGCCTAGGTGCGAAGGAAGGAGGGAGACTCTTCATCATTGCTTCATCCTTGATGGCCTTCATGGAGTTCTCGGCCCAAAGGGCATCATTATACAACTCTCCAAAAGAGGTGGAATTCCTCCTTACTTTGCTTTGGAGCAAAGCACTAAGCTTATTAGGATAGTAAAAAGCCTGGTCTTCATCATCCTTGATGAGCCTTGGTGAAAAGTGAGCAAGCTTGTTGAATTGAGTGGTGAAGTCTTGAGCCGTCAAGTCACCTTGCTTGAAATCAATGAATTCCTTGAGCCTTTGTTGCTTGAGCTCCTTAGGATAAAATCGGCCTTCAACAAGATCCTTGAAACATTCCCAATTGAAATTGACTTCAAGAGTAGCGGTGGGATTTGTAATCGCCCACCAATTGTCGGCTTCCCTCACAAGAAAGTGCTTAGAAATCCTCACTTTATCTTCTTCACGGACTTGGTACAAGTCGAATTGCTTTTTCATCTCCCGAAACCACTCCGAGAGTTCGGTAGGGTCCGGGTCTCCACCATACGGCGTAATCTTGCTCCTAGTAATCTGGCTAGCCACCCAAGCATAGCCTCCTTGGTGATTGTCTTCTCTATAAGGAGGGACTTGGTCGGCATGAACATTTGCCGCATCTTGTTGATTCCTTAGAACTTGAGTAAGAGCCTCTAGAATGACATTCTCTAATACTCGAGGTCTAACCATCTTCATAAGAGTAAAAAACAAATCGAGTTAATCCTAACACTTAGCATAAAAAAATAGACTACCAAGTAAAGTCCTTAATTTCTACCCATCTCTCATTTATTATTTTAAGGTCAAGTAATTTAAGTTTAGGGTTCACATGTGTGCGTCGGGAGCGTCATAGGCTCTGATACCAACTGTGACAACCCTCGCGATAGCGGAAATAAAACATAACAAACATGCAGTTTATATAGCGGAAAATACGGTATTTTTGAACCTTTTTACATGTCAAAATAAAAGCACGAGGATGTCAAATAAATACAAACTAAAGTAGAATATACTACAAAGAGACGTAGTCTCTCAAAACGTTATCAAATATCAAAGTTGTTAGAGAACTAGCTAAGAAACGTCTAGGGGTGAATCGTCGAGGCCAACGCCCGCTAGCTCATACCCGAACCCAAAAACAACAAGCAAAATCAATCCAAGCAACATGTTCATCCATGAAAACATGAACGCCACAGTCAGTGGGGAGTAACTCCGGGTTCTCCCAGCCATATCACAAATAACATACTTAAACGGTAATACACAAGTAGAAGCATGCATATATATATATATATACATGTGAATTACGAGAAAGATAAATAGGCATTTCAATATATAAAGATATAGGTGCATGAAGTACAAAACGGTAAGCATCATATTATAGATAGACTCGGGGAAGACACCCTTAGGCAACCATATACTCACTAGGGCTTGAATCTCACCGTTAGCGGCATATACTTGATAAGATAGAGACTCGACAAATAAACCACGCCAAGTCATCCAATGGTCACAAATAATCAACACATAACCATCCATCCAAACGTATGAATACGGTGACAACATCTCTCACGGTTAATGACACGCACTAGCACCATGTACATAACAAGTATGATCAAATCGCATCCACGGGATAAACATTTCCCTGAACGCATACACGATTAATATTTCGTATATGTAGACTCATTTCCTCCCGGTAGGACGACGAAAATAATACGGTCCTAGTCTAAACCTAGCCAGACTCTCGGAATAAACATGTTCCGATTCGACATGCGATAAACATTTCGTATCCAAGACTCGGTCAAACACAGAAGCCGAGTACCCCAAATTCGGTCAACCTTCACGAAAGAGACGGAAATAGCACAAGAATCATAAACAAGCGGTACGCTACTTGCAATGACACCAACTCGCAAGAATACGACATTTGACGGCCGGGTCGATCAACGCAATGCGTTCGCATCTCAACAACGTCGTCATATCCCCACTAAAACATGCATATAAGCATTGAGGATACATCTCCTCGTTCCGACATTCTAGTTGATGATCATTATTTATACACATATTTTATGCTTCCCTTAGTTGCAAATAACTCGATTTACCGTCTTTCCTTGCTTATTCTATGCTATTTTAGCTAGAATATCGATTCTGCCGCTTTTGTTATGTTTTAATGCAAATTGGATGCATTTGGAGCTTTTAGAGTTGATATGGAGCATGGCGGAGTCGGATCGTAGAAGGTTAGGCACGGGAATCGACAACGGTTGAAAAGAAATGAAGAAAAATGAAGAAACAAGCCATTTTGAAGGCTGCTCGATCGAGCATAGTGCCTTGCTCGATCGAGTCGGGCTGAAGGTTGCTCGATCTAGCAACATACCCTTGCTCGATCGAGCAACCCAATATTTCGACGATTTTTTCATATTTTCCTAAACTTTAACCTAATTAATTAGATTTTTGTATTATAAAAGGAAAGCTCGTCTTTCATGCTTTTCTATGCTTTTCAATGCTTTTCATGCTTTAATATTAGAAACCCTAGTTTAGTTTACTTTGCCTCCGGATTTTATTCATCAAAGACGATTGTCTTTAGTTCAAGCTTGTAATCGGTATTCTCAATCTTTCTTAGTTATTTATTTAATTGTCTTCTTGTTCCTTAATTATTCTTTGTTCATCCTTTCATTATTGTTAATCATGTTTAATTTAATTATTATTGTTGTTGTTTATATCGTTATGAGTAGCTAAATTTCTTTCTAGGGTTGAAAGGGGATCTAGGATTGTTAGAAGGGGTAGATTGATTAATTGAATTGCAATTGCATGGTTATCGTTTGATTATCGTTTTAATTCTAGTTGCTTGATTACTGGCCAGGATTAATTAACTAGTCTCGCAAATTAGGATTGACACCGACCGGGTTAAGACTAAGATAGGCTACGATAATTGAATAGAACTCGTTTAATGATAGCGATCGCATGTTAAATTGTAGATCTAAAGGGCATAATTGAATCGACCGATCTTGTGACCTTAGATAGCTTTATTGCATGATAGTTGATTACATCCCTACCCCTGAACAATAATCCTAGTGAACCTGAGACCCTAGACTTTTAATCTCATTGTTTTCAACCTTATTAGTTTGTTATTGCTTATAGTTAGTTATTGCTTATTATTAGTTGTTATTATTATTAGTAGTTATTGTTATTGCTTTTATTTATTGTTATTATTGATTGCTTTTAGCTTAGAACTCAAATCTCAAACCCCGAATTGTTACTTAGAGACAAACCTAGTTTAACAGATTAGAATACTACCGCCTCCCTGTGGATTCGATACCTTGCTTACCGCTGACTATTAGTTAGTTGTGATTTAGGTTTACTTTGATTAAGGAGACGCGACTTTACCCTTATCACTAGTCTAACGAGCGAGGAGGTAGCCGGGGAATGAGAGTTCATAACACTTAACTATTAGTGCTCAAATCGTAACATGTGTAAAGCCGACTCAAAAGGGGACCGTCACAAAACATGTGATACAAGCGAATGGGATATCAAATATTCTAAACATGAATATTTAAAGCTATTACGTAAATTTATACGACAAATGAACCGTTCAAACTATTACAAATGAAAGAATAAGAAAAGAATTAGAAGACGAAGTACAGCGTGTGCCAGCCGGTCAAGTGGACCGGCCGCCGACTACCCGGCTGGTGCTTTAGTAACATATAAAAACCATTAAAAATACAGGGTGATCCAGCCGGTCATGTGGACCGGCTGCCGGCTACCCGGCTGGACCATAAGCTTATTGAGAAAAGAAGAAGGAATGAGGGGGTGTCTCAGCCGGTCGGCTGACCGGTGGCCGGTCGACCGACTGGGACAACATATGCACGAAAATCATCATCTTTAACCCAATAATCATCAACAAACATCAACTATCATCAACTAACACAATGTCCATAACTATACATCCAATTCCAACACATTTACTAACATCAAGCTATATTACGTATCTAATAAATGTCACTAGGCATTTAGTAAACAACAACGAAAGCATATAAACACGTATTGATATCGAGTAACTCTTCACCGTTACCTTTTTGTGTCTTCAATCCTCGTCTAGGTCCTCCTCTACTAGGTAGTAATCTTTGTCGAGGTCTTGAAGGTCTCCACCTACAATTAGACAACAAAAGATGAATGTAATTCACCTTTGAGAAAGACGGATAAATTGAAAAGTGAGAAAGACGGTAATTTTATTACCAAATAAGATAGAGGACGATAAGAGGGGAAGATTACGACGAAAATTAGCGGATTTGAGTAAGGAACGAAGGAGTAGTGACGATCTTGAGCTTGATCAAAAATGGAGTTTAGGTTTTGGTTACTTGTTGAGGAAGAAGGACTAAGTGGAAAAGAACGAGGGAGTTAGGGTTTAAAGGAGATATAAGGTGAGTGGAAAATTATGGGAGAAAAAGTCCAAAAGCGCCTTAAGGCATAACTCACACGGAATTCCGAGTAAAGTCCGAATACGAACTCGGATTTGCTAAATTAGACTCGGGAAATTAAATTATAGACTAAAACTAAAATTACGCTGAAAAGTATCCGTATATTATTTTTAATATAAAAATATGGTACATTTGCGGATGTTATAGTCTTCGTGTCGTTAATGATTGTTTACGCAATTCGATTAGAGGTGATGGTTGTTATTGTTGTGGTGCTGATTGTTGTTGTTTTTCTTCATCTTTTATATAGTTACCAATGCCACTAGTTAATCACTTGCTTCAATTTAGTTTTATTCTCCAACCTATCCAAATCCCTTTTCTTCCTTATATTTTTTTTGAAAGTTTTTCTATTGGTTATTATTTCTTTTTAAGTCGTTTCTAGCGTCTCCGAGTATATCTCCTAGTAATAATTTTTGTCTATATGTTGTCTTGTGTAGTATAAAGTCTCCATTTACAGTACTTTGTACCTCTACATCATTATTAAAACAGAAAAATATGAAAACACATTATCTTTGTGTGTGAGCTTTGTTAAACTTTCAAATTCATAATAACTTTATCATTACTTTGTCGAGAAATCTGAGAGATGCATTGTTGGAACCGGCTTTAGGAAATTATAGTATCATTCAACTCTTTTATAAAAGTAAGTTTTGACACAAACGTACTTGGCCTTTTTTTTCTGTAAACTTTAAAAAATAGTCATTTTAATATACGAAAATGGCATATAACATAACATCGAAGTCAAATAAATAGGGCAAGCCCCGCATGACACACTTTGAACAACGCTCCCAAAATCATGTGATAGCAAACTGATGTATAAATTACCTTTCATGTTAAGTTATTATACTTTCACACATAATATGGGTTCGAGAAATTAAGCTACAATCTTACCAAATTAATATAAATCATTTACTATAATTCAGACACAAAACATTGTTCTCCCTCCTATTTTATGTATTCTTTCCCTTTCATGAAATACAGAGAATATAGGAGGGAGTATTAGAGTTCATGTAGCAATTCGGGGGAACAGTACACAATCACATGATAAGATTGCATGTGCTTGATAAGGCGAAAAGGCTACGGTTACATTCGGTGTATAGAATCATCTATACACCACGAATAATATATTGACACTTGGCAAAGCTCAGATTAATAATAGAATGGAATAATTTTCTTATATGGCAAATTGCATTGTGAGAATCTTGCCAAATATTTGCAAATCTTTCTAATTTAAAAATTGAAAACAAACACATTTGTGCATCCCAAATTTAATTTTAGTAATTTCTTTTTCCAATTCAGTTTAGAATTGATTCCTTATTCAATTTCATTTAGTTGTTCACTGATAACTTTTTATTTCCTTTTTGGTTGTAAATGACATTATGTTGAACCCATAATTACAATTTTTGCGTTACTAACCCAGTATAACTTTTTAACTACGTATAATTAAACCACCTAAACCAATCGCGTAAACGCACTCTTTCCCCAATTTTCGGCCAAACACTCTATTAACATCCAATATTACCGGTGACTTTTATGGAGCATTGCCAGCAATTGCTCTGACCTTGTTCAACAAAAGTCAGTCGATGTCGTGGAATTGGTGATGTGGAGTGTCATAAGTAGAGAGTGGTAATATTGGTATTTGGACTGGAGTTGGATGATGGTGTTTATGACGTCATAGTGCGGTTGTAGTATTGAAATGGTGGCGTCGACGATAGCATCGTCCTGTTTTGTTTAGTAGCATAATAAATAAGATCATTTTTATTAGATGTTCCTTCAATCCTACTTAGACATAGTTCATGCATTAAACTATTAATAAATATTTCTGAACCTACTTACGAAACCTAGTTTTAATTCGAATTTTGTTATTTTATCAAGATCTACATAGACCTAGTTCATGAATTTTTTAACATCATATATTTTTATTATCAGTAAGTCTGAGTGTAGACGGACATATACGTCTATAATTGTAGACAGGTCGGATCTCTCTCACAAAATTGCAAGCGAGAGGTAAAATGGAAGCACACTTGACCTCCCACTTGCATTTTTGGGAGAGTGATCCAACCCGTCTTTAATTATAGACGGATATGCCCCGTCTAAAATAAGAATTTGTGTTTTATTATATTCTTACATCATAATTTTATTTTGATAACAGTTATAAATGTATTTACGATGAACATAAATTAAGTATTCTAGATGAAAAAAAAATACAAAAAAGTAACTCGATTTTATTAAGTAAGATATATATCAAATGTATGTTCTAATTAAAAAGAATAAAAATTAGTCACATTAGTATACTTTTTATTAAGCAGTAAGTCTTGCTTAAGACGAATATTTTTTTTTATTAAGTTAAAAACATTAGTATACTTTTTATTAAGTAGTAGGTCTCTAATTGTTTTTTTTCTAATTTCTTTTTTCTAGAAGCATAAAAAATTCCAATAATAACTCGCCTTATGTTGTACTTCTAGTATAGAACCCACTTTTTATTACCCAGTAAGTCTTGCTTAAGACATACATTATCCGTGTTGAGTTTAAATCGGGTCAAATACTACCATATGGAGATAATAAAGACAAATTTTTTGGTATATCCAAGGCAACATATTTGAGGTGATTTGACATGTATTTGATAGACGAAAGTTGATACGGTTAAAATTAGTGTATAGTATCTGTTATACACTACCAGTAATAATGTGACATGAGATAGATCTTTATTTTATTTTGAAGTAAAATTGAGATGGAGAATTTTAGTAGGTTGTTAGGAGAATCTCTATTAAGACCGAAAGTTCAAAGTTTGAAGGTAAAACTATCAGTAAATATTTGATTTATTTTTTTATTTTTTTATTTTTTTACTTCTTGTATTTAATATTATACTTCCTCCGTTCTCAAATGATGTACCCATTTTGTGAATATATGTGAGGTATATTTTAATAAAATGAGTACATCATAGGAGAACGGAGGAAGTAATAAATTAATACTAATAAACAAATACATGTAACAATTACTTTCAAGATAATCCACGTGCTTTCAATCTCTTCTTATTTCATTTGTATTTTCACCTCGCCCTTAGATGTCGTTTATTGGTAGGGTTAAGTCGGGTTAGATTTTGAATAAGGACACAAAATAAATAAGAAAATAAAAGTAAAATATTGGGATAAATATCTACTTTATATAAAAGAGGAAACATTTTCACTCTTCCCATTGGTCACTCATTTTCAAGGATTAAACCCCCACATTCTTACTTCATAATCAATTTCTCTCTTTCTTAATTTTGTTAAATAATTATTCTCTCTCATTCTTTCACCATCTTCTTCTTAGTATAATTACATTTCAATAATTTTGTTTTAGTGCATCTAATATGAAATCATACTGTACATCATCAACATACAAAAATTAGAATTAACATCTAAAAAATAAAAATAATCAATAAAAATTGCGATAACCCATACGATTTTTAAAAACAATTTTAAAATTCTGGAAGTTGTGCAAATTTGTCCAAAAGAGAATTTTTATACAATGAATAATATTAGGTAAAAAAATGAAATATTGTAACAAAAACTAAATGAGTCAAATAATTAGAAATAAAAAATTACTTATTGAAAAACAGAATACTTAGAAGAAGAAAAAATATGAAGGTGGGTTATTTCGGATTTAAAAGTATCACGTGCAATTTTTTTTTTGCACGGGATTATAACTAGTGATGAGGTGAAGCTTGATAAAACACCAAAAACAAATGAGTAGGGTTTAATAAACACAAATTCTCATTTAAGACGGGATTTATCTTTCTTAATCTTAAGACCGGTCTATCAAAGGAAAATGCTACGGTTACATTTGGTGTACGGAATCTTCTATACACCACCAATAAAACTTGAACAAGTGGTAGAATCTGTGATTTAATTATGGAATTTAATCTTGGAATTGTAAATTATATTATTTTTACCAAAATTAAATATTATATCTTATACTAACTTAATCTTATCAAATCTTGCAAAATATCCTACATATATAATCATTTCATTTATTTTTAATGTAATATTTTTTTAAACACAAATTCTTATTTCAGACGGAGGTATCCGTCTCAAGCTTAAGACGGATACCATATTCTCTCACAAAATACCCATCAAGGGTGAGTGGAGAGCACATGGGGGGAGCCCACCTTGTCCCCTCTACCCATTTCCTCTCACAAAATACCCGTCTTAAGATCCGACCCGTCTTAAGCAAGACTTACTGATTTTATATACAAAGAGCATGACAGTATGTTGATTTTTGCCTGCACTTGAAAAATGTGTTCAACAATGTCAAGTTAAACTTCACGAACGGAACCCTTACACACTCCCTCTCTGCCATCTGCCAGAGAAAGACGGTAATTCAGTCGCTTGTTCTAAATATACAGGTATTGTGGATGAGGGAGGGCATTCGTTCGCCGGCATGATGGTTGCCGGTGAGCCCGTGTGTGGTGTCGGCGGTGGCGGAGAGCCAGTGGTGTTGTAAGGGTCGATGACTTGGGTGGGTGATGGTATAGAAAACAAAATATGGAGTTTCAAATTTTAAATAACACAAGGAAATTATTAGAAGTACAATATTACAATATTCTAAATATTTTAGACAAAAATCAAAAACATATTTGAAAATATATTAATTATGAAAATTATTCATTCTTTATTTTCAAAATTGTGGCTATAAAATGTAACTAAATTAATGCATAGAAAGATTCTATCTCATACTCCACCATCGCCACATGTCACTTTGTTACTCGTAGTGTATAGAAGATTCTATACATTATTAAGTGTAACCGTAGCCTTTTTCGGTAAAGGGGTGAGCGAAAAACTCTACTCCTCTTATTCAGATATATTTGGAGTTTATTTTAGGTCAATTTATATAAGTGAATGCAATTATGCAAATAGTTGGAAAGTCTATGCTTATTTTTCAGTTTTCACCCACATACAACATACCTAAATAGAAGACAGACATAGTTTTGAATGACATGATCCAGAAATCAGTAGACCTAGACTCAATATAAGAATTTATACGTAAGATTAAAAGTATCAGTAGCTATTATGTTTTCTTTAATCCTTTTAAAATGGAAGAAGGAAAGAAATAAAAGTATTGATATTTTTAACCATGCTGCTTAGTTCTTCTACAAGTCGGTCTCCCTTACGCATGTCATTTTGGTATGAAATGATAAGACGAGATTTTGACACCATTTTACAACCAAATGTGACCATTTTCTAAAATAAGTTAGAATAAGCGGTAAAACAAATCGGTCCACTGTGGAAACAATCCTAAAATGGTCAGAAATCCCGTCTTATTTGTTTCAGACGAAATTGGCCGTTTGAAACAAGAATTTGTCTTCTTTTATACGTATCAAATACAAAAGATATTCCTGCAACGTAGAGGAATTAGTTGATACCATATATGGCCATATACCATTTCGATTCACATAGTGGTGACATAACGATGTTCCTGACTCCAAACATTCATCTCACGCATATGAAAACATCTCCGTGTCGCCGCCGCCTTTACCACCCTCAAATGCTCTTCCTCTTCCTCTTTTTCCTCCGCCTCGTCCTCCTCCTCGTCTTCGTCCTCTCGAATTAAGGTTTGGACGAGGTATAATCTCAAGCGTCCATTTTTTCGGGATGCGCATAACATCTCAGACCGTTCGATCATAACTCCAACAATCTCTAAACGTCCATCTTTCCGAACCGGCTTTAGCATAAAATTCCTTCTACCGTTCTCGCTCAACGAAGTCAATGGCGGCGGAAAATTCCTCTTTTCCGACCGCCATTGACTATCCCTCCTCTTATTATTATTATTATTACTTGACGAACAGCAATTATTACTACTACGAATATCTAAGCTTGATATCATTTCCTCAGAACTCTCAGATCCCAAACTCTCGGTACATGACATTAGACCAAAAGCGGAATCCTGAAATTCTCCGACGACAGTTGAGTTAATTGGGTTGATGGGTTTTTCGGGTTCGAGGAAATTCTTGAGCCCGATTGACGGTAACAGTGATATTGGTCGTTGTAAGGAATGGTCACAAGGTGTTTCATTAACTGCCTGAATGAAGGAATAATGGTCTTTTTCCATTGAAAAAATTTCGTCTTTTTTAAAATTTTGTTTATATATTGTGGATTTTGAGTAGGCACAAAGGAAGAATTTCTATAAATATGATCAAAAATCAAAGAAGGATTTGTTTTGAGGTAGATGAGTGATGAGTCCCACTCATTTTGAATTTTATGACGTAATTTTAGTTTTTATTTATACCACAAGAATAATGAATAAAAAAATGAAAAACGTAGAGTTTCTTACTTCTTAGGATAATGTACTTTGAAGGGATTAGTTGGAGAAGAAAAAGGAGAAGTTTTTGGAAATTTGAGATTGCTTGAATGCATAGCAATTGAATGGATTAATGATTAAAATGATGTGTATGAAATAGTTTGAGATAAGATAACAATGTAAAGCGTAAATCAAGCATTCGTCGCCATCTCAAATACATTTCATACCTCAAGGAAATAGTCCTAGTAAAAGATGACTAGCTAATTCGGTGGAAATTGGTTTCATACATTGGATAAGATTTGTTTCACTAAAATTATGGCTACTTATAAATAAAATAGAAAATTGTTGATTACAGCCTTACAAAAATCATTTTTTAAAACTTACAGACTTATATAATTTTATTTGAAAATTACACCCTATTAATTACTTTCCTTCTAAAATTGCTACGGAATGAGGATCCCGTTGATTTTTAAAAAAACCTAATCGAAATACCCTTTTATTATTCTAAAGCCTCTTTACCCTAGATTTCTTACCTTCTTACCTCTCTCACAAAATTTTACCCTAAAACACTCATTTATCCATCTCTCTAAAAATAATCCCAAATTTCTGTAGAAATCTCGTCGCCATAGTTAGTTAGGGCTCATATTATGAGTGGCAAAGCGGTGCAATAATCAAACGGTTCTTTTTCGAAGAGTAAGTATACATGCACCCAAAGTTTTAATTTTATCTTACCTAAATTAATAATCCCTAATATTATCAATTTGGGGAAAAAGAGTTTACAAATAATATTGATAAAATAAAAAACTTTTAAACTATATTTGTAATATATGATTGAAATGCGACTTCTGATGGCAAAAATAGAGCAGAACTCTAAGAGCTAAAAGAGAGCATAGATCGGGGGAGTTGTTGAAGGAAGAGAGACATAAGAAAGAGATTGTGAATTGATGATTTGAGAGTTTTTTTATATGTATCATTTAAACATAAAAGTATAGAAATGAAGGAAATCAGAAATTTTTTAAAGCTAAGGGCAAATATGTCCTAAAAGATGATCTGAAATGACCAAAATTAAAAATTGCATGAAGTTTCTGTCGGAGTATTTGTTTTGGGTGTAATTTATCAGCAGAAGTGATTAATTGAGTGTAATTTTCAAAAAAAATTATATAAGGATGTAAGTTTCAAAAAGTGATTTTTATAAGGCTGTAATCAACAATTTTCTCTAAATAAAATGAAAATGTTTTATTTTGTGTTTTTGAATTTTGCATAATTCTAATATAAGGCGTCCTTTCTTAAAATAGTCATTTCTACCAAAGTAGTCACTAAAATAGCTGCTTTATTAACACTCTCCCTCTAAGTAAATTACCCTAAAAAACCCCTCAAAATATAAAACCTTGATCCTCTAAAGCCGCCACCTTTCACTATTTCCTCCCTTTGTTCCACTCTATTCGCCAGAGATACGGCTATGCATGCCTTGCCCATCTCCGGCGAACCTTCACCTCCCTATCAATTAACACAATACCTTCTACTTCTTCCCGTTGGCTTTCCGGATGGTGGCTCCTGTTCCAACTCATTTGGCCCTCGTGGATCGTTGCGATTAACGGTCTTCTTCCATCTTTCCCTATCGTGATGTTTTTTTTACGATTTTCGATCGTCGCTGATGTTTTCTTGTACATCTGTCGCCGCCACTGCAAGTATTGCCATCATCGGGGTCTTTACCGACGAGGTGCCCCCGCCCCTTCCCCCACTTCCTATGGTAAGTCTTCTAGTTAACCATGGTGGTCTTGTCGTCCGCCGTGTATATTGTTCTATTGTCTGGTTCGATCAGTCTTCCCTAGGGTGGCTTTGCATGTTCTAGTCATGTGTTCCCCTTCCCCTTCCCCCTTCCCCCTTCCCCCTTCCTCCACCGGCTTGGTCTTTTCTTGTTTGTTTTGGGGTCGATTTTTCCTTTGCATGTTGATTTTGTGGTCTTTGTGGCATTATTGGGTAGCGGTTTGGTCGGACTGACTGTGTTTGGCCAACGTCTCCTTGTCTTGTCTTTCGGGTGTTAACGAAGGTGTTGGAGGTTCACCATTTTTTATGTCCGTCTTGATTTTCAAGGGGCTGTTACTTGGTTGTCAAAGACGATTGTGGGTTGACTTGTGTTAATTTGTGTGGTTGTGTCGGTTGGGATTGTGTGGCTAAGGGTCGGTTAGTGGTGCTGGGAGGCTCGGTATGTGGTGGTCCTTAATCAAATTCAATGTGGCTCATTAACTTATCTTTCGTTATGTTAATATTAATAATCTCCCTATATTGGATTCTTTTCGATGAGATTAGCTTTCTTTTGTCGCCCTCAAATAATCACCTCTATAGGGTGATCGGTTACTCTGGTTCTCAGTTTCATATCCAGTGTTTTAATGCAATGATTTTCTCGTATCAGTTAAGGGTGTCCTGTGCCTTAAACTTTGTGGCGATAGTTCGTACTGTCAAGTTTTTTATCGTTATAAGAAATAATGGCTTTTACGAAGCTTCTATGGTTGATTTGTGTATTGGCCGGGTTGGATCCGCTGTCAGACGACGCTATATTGCATCTACGGTCAAAAGATTAGTCGCGGGGCCTCTTTTGTTATGTTTTACTTACCTGGTGGTTTTTTGGATCACTCCTAAGGGCCTGCTTGGAATGAGAGTAATAACTAAGGGAGTAATGAGAGCTAAAAATAAATAAATGGGAGGATATTGGTGGTTAGTGACGATAGTTATGGAGGGTAGAAAGAGGAGGTGAGGGATGAATAATTACCTCCATGTGGAGGTAATATATAGTTACTTGGGGATAGAGGTGGGTAACTATTACTCTTTCAATGGAGGTCTAATATATTATATTTCTTCTTTTTTATCCATTTTTATCTCTAACTTCCATCACTTCCCTCCATTTTTTAGTTCATTTAAACTCTATTACTTCCGTAATGATTACTCTTATCCCAAGCAAACCCTAAGAAAGATAATTGCCAAAAGGATGAATCTCCGAGACACAGCGTGTCTACTTGTTCTTCAAGTAGATCTTCCCACCATAAATTTATACGTCTTCATGGTGTAAGTGTGTCTTGTTGTCGGTACTCCTCCGAAGCTCAACAAGTTAGGAAGAGCAAAGAAATACCCGTACATTATCCAGCTCCAATTGTCCCCTCAAGAAGGCTGCTCTACTTACCAACTCAGTCATTAGTTTAATTTGTTATTCGAATGTTGTAATAATAATAAAATTCGACTCAGAGAGTCGGGTTTGTACTTTGTAAGCTACTAATTTTACTGCTGCAAAAAAAAAATATTAAATTATTGTCCAAACTAACCATATGTCTTGTTTGGTGGATTTATGGAAGAGTCCATTTGGTAAGTTGGGATAAGGTGTGTGCATCTAAAACTGAAGGTGGATTAGCGATTATAAATGGCGTGGATTGGAACACTGCAACAACGGGCAAGCTTGTTTGGTGGGTTTATTCTAAGCCTGATAGCCTTTGGGTTCGAAGGGTCAGTCATAATTATATAAAACACCAAGATTATTTGACTGATATACTCCCAATACTGATGTTGGTTAGAGTTGGAAGACTATTTGTAGAGTTAAGGAAAAGTTGAGAAGTGGCTATAAGGACGCTAATTAGATAGCTAATCCTGGTGGATATTCCATTGAGAGTGGTTATGGATTGGATTAGAAATAAACATCAGAAGGTCCCATTTGAGTACTTTTATCTAGCGCGATTGTCGGTTAGCGGGTATGCTCACAGGCGCAACGAGAACGTTGCGTTCTTCAAGTGGGGGCGTGCAATACTTCATGCGTGGAGTAACCCCTATAAGAGGTCCATTGATAGGCTTAAAGTTTGACTAGTGCTTAAAGGGCTTGATAGTAATACTCATATCAACAAAATACACTTTTTTTTTCTGGTTATCCATGCAAAAGAACTTAAAACTTAAGCGTGCTTGGCCGAGAGTAGTTTTAGGATGGGTGACATCGTGGGGAGGTTTCCGGGATGCGCATGAGAGAGGACAAAATGTACTGATTTGTGCGCAATGTAAACAGCCTAACGAGCTACCGTGAGTTATCGCCCCCGACCTAGGGTTTGGGCCGGGGTGTTACATAAATGGTCTAGCCCATAAATACACGACGTGGCTAATAGTCAGAAATGCCATAAACATGATGGCAAAACTTGCTGAGCTAGGTATTTGCACTGATGCACTTTGTTGCATCTGTGGGTGCAGCAGGAGCTCACCCAAGGGGCCTTGATGATCAAGCCACAAACAAGGCAAGCCTAACCCCAATGACCCCTCAGATGGAAGCTAGAGTTACAAGGTCCAAACAACAAGCTATGACAAGCCAAGACCAAACCATGCCAAGCTACAACAGTAAGGGAGACAGTCCAAGACTCAACAACCCATGCCAAGCCCCAACACAACCCACATTACCCACACAAGACAGAAACAAAACCCTTCAGGCTCAGACAGACCAATTCACAAACCCTGTATCTAGGAGGTACACCAGAGCATCCCAACCACCCCCACCATGGCCTACCATCAAGCCAACCCACTAAGCTACAAGTTTGTCCAGGACAAATCCTTTTGAAGTCTAGTAAAAACCCATGAAACAGACACCCCAAGTTAGAGTCCAGCAAACCCATTAAAAACAGAGAAAGTACAAGGCAGTTTGTGGTTTCCTTTTGTTTAAGTCAACTTGTCCTCGTCCAAGGCAGGTCTTATCTATGTTCTAATAAGAGTAGGGAGTCCCAAGGAGCAGCAACACATCCAGGCAAAGCAACAAGGCAACAAGAACAACAGATTTCCATTTCAGGAAAACTCCAAAACTGCTTTATTTGCTTTTTGTTCAGTCTGTTTTTTGTGTCTTGTGTCTGTTCTTTATAGTTGTTGAGCTCGTCCTATTATGAGGCTCTTAATTAGTGTCAGTAGTAGTAGTTTGAATCCTAAGTTGGCCCTTGGATGATCTGTGCATCCAATGGCTCACAAGTTATCAGCCCCTCTATATAAAGAGGTCTTGTATGTTTGTTTGAGCAGACTTTTATGAATGAATGAATTAAACTTTGAGAAATCACTCAATGTTATCAAACTTGTGCTAAGAGCTGTAGTTTGAAACAAGCCTGATACATCTCCAAGGTGTTTGATCAGTGCCTTGTATTGTGAGTCAAGTTATACCTGTGCTTTGCTGTGGTTTAACTTACTTGCTGTTGAGGTTAGTTTAGGGTGTTTGTGCTTTGCTGTAACACTTGAAACTGTCTCTAAAACCAGTCTTGAATCCTTTTTCTCTTGTGCCTTGCTGTAGAGGATTGTATCCAAGTCATATCCCTTGAATCTTTCAGTTAAACAACTCACAATCTCTAAAACAACATCCCTTGTTACTTGATATTGTTTTCAGTTTGAGTCAAGCTAATCAAATCACTTAAAACTTGTGAACCTTAGTAGTTTACACTCCAAATTGGTTATCAGAGCTTTGGTTGAGAGTCTTAGTGAGTTCATTTTCCCTAACTACATTTAAAAACACAAAAATAGCCCAATGAGTGAAGAGAGACTAGCAGGAGTAGAAGCAAGGATGGAGGATCTGGCTGGGATTGTAACCACCCTAACCAGAACCTTGGACCAAGTTATAGGCAACCATTTGCTTGCTGGAGGGAGAGGTAGAGGACGTGGAAGAGGCCAAGGAGGAGGCAGAGGAAGGCCACCTGATGATGAAGAGTACCCAGACTCAGATGACTCAACAAGAAGCAGAGCTTCCATCCACAGGAACACAGACAAGCATCTTAAGGTAGATATCCCTGAGTTTTCTGGTAGTCTTAATCCTGATGACTTGTTAGAATGGCTTAGAGAAGTAGAAAGGATCTTTGAGTACAAGGGATACAATGATTCCAAGTCTTTTAAAGTAGCCATCCTTAAACTGAAAGGGTATGCTTCCCTTTGGTATGAGACTATGAAAGGGTTAAGGGCTAGGGAGGGTAAGGAACCCATCAAGTCTTGGACTAAACTGAAAAAGAAACTGTTAGACAAATTTGTTGCTAAGGATTACACCCAGGATCTGTTTATCAAGTTGTCTAAGTTGAAACAAGGAGACAAACCTGTTGAATCTTATCTGAGGGAGTTTGAACAACTCACCTTACAATGTGATATAAATGAGAAACCTGAGCAAAGGATTGCTAGGTACTTAGAGGGTCTAGATAAGAACATTGCTAACAAGGTTAGGATGCAACCTCTGTGGTCATTTGATGATGTTGTCAACCTATCTCTGAGAATTGAGAAGATAGGGAAGACTAAGCCTGCTACACCAAAACCTGTTAGGCCTTTTCAAACCAGACCTTATAGTGGGTTTAGAACCATGGATACCCCCAAGACAGCACCCCCACCTATCTTAGACAAGGGTAAGGGCATCATGGGTCAAAAGCCAAGCACTTCATTGACTGAGAACAGAATTAGGTGCTTCCAATGTCAAGGCTATGGACATTTCAGGAAGGATTGCCCTTCTAAGAAGACCTTAACCATAATGGAAGTTGAGGCTTGGGAGAAAGAGGGTCTAGTTGAGTATGAAAGGGATGAGCCTGAGGTTGAAGAAGTGGTGAGTGAGGAAGAAGAGTCTAGTCAGGAGGCAATAGTGGCACTCCCTGACACAGGCCACAGCTTAGTCCTATGGAGAGTAATGCATTCACAACAGATACCTTTGGAGGAGGATCAAAGGTCCCTCATTTTCAGGAGCAGATGTACCATACAAGGGAGGGTTTGTAACCTTATTATAGATGGAGGTAGTTGTACCAATGTGGCTTCTGTTACTATGGTTGATAAGCTGAAGTTGAGCACTCAAGATCACCCTCACCCCTATAAGTTGAGATGGCTGAGTAAGGGAGCAGAGGTTAAGGTGGATAAGCAATGCATGGTCCCTTTCTCCATTGGCAGTGTGTACAAGGATGAAGTATTGTGTGATGTGGTTCCAATGGATGCCTGTCACTTGCTATTAGGAAGGCCATGGGAGTTTGATAAAAGCTCCATACACCAAGGAAGAAGCAATACCTATTCTTTCAAGCATGGGAGCAGGAAGGTGACATTAGCCCCCTTGCCACCACACCAGAAGAGCTATGGAAGTCCAAGTATGGCTGAGGATTTTAGTGGAGTTGTATTTCTATCTGAGTCAGCAATGGTCAAGGAGTGTAGTGAGGAGCAACCTATAGTAATGCTGCTATCAAAGGAAGTTCAGGAAGAAGAGTCTAAGGTGATCCCTGCAGATGTTAAGCCCCTCATTGATCAGTTCAAGGAAGTGTTTCCAGAGGAACTTCCTGATGGCTTACCCCCTTTGAGAGGGATTGAACACCAAATAGACCTTGTGCCAGGGTCTGTACTACCTAATAGACCAGCCTACAGATGTGATCCTAAGGCTACACAAGAGCTGCAAAAGCAAGTTGGAGAGTTGATGAGTAAAGGGTTTGTAAGGGAGTCATTAAGCCCTTGTGCTGTGCCTGCATTGTTGGTTCCTAAGAAGGATGGGACTTGGAGGATGTGCATAGATAGCAGGGCTATCAACAACATCACAGTCAAGTATAGGTTCCCTATACCTAGGCTTGATGACATGTTGGATGAGCTAAGTGGCTCAAGGTTCTTTTCTAAGATTGACTTGAGGCAAGGTTACCATCAATTGAGGATCAGAGAAGGAGATGAGTGGAAGACAGCCTTCAAAACAAAGCATGGCCTTTATGAGTGGCTTGTCATGCCCTTTGGCCTGTCAAATGCCCCAAGTACCTTCATGAGATTGATGACAGAAGTGCTTAGGCCTTGCCTAGGGAGATTTGTGGTGGTATACTTTGATGATATCCTCATCTACAGCAAGAGCAAGGATGATCATTTGAGGCATCTTGAGACTGTGTTTGAAATACTTAAGGAGAGCAAGCTCTTTGGGAAGCTTGATAAGTGCACCTTCATGACTGAGGAAGTCAAGTTTCTAGGATATGTGGTATCTGGTAGAGGCATTTCAGTTGATCAAGACAAGATCATGGCAGTCCAGTCTTGGCCTATCCCTAGGAGTATTACAGAAGTAAGGGGATTCCATGGCTTAGCATCCTTCTACAGAAGATTCATTAAGGACTTTAGCACCATTGCAGCACCTCTCACTGAGTGCATGAAGAAGGGAGAGTTCACTTGGACTGAGAATGCTTTACAGGCTTTCAAACACATGAAGAAGCTCTTGTGCAGTGCACCTATCCTAAGATTGCCAAACTTTGATTGCCTATTTGAGGTTGAATGTGATGCAAGTGGAGTGGGAATTGGAGCTGTCCTCATCCAAGAGAAGAAACCTGTAGCCTACTTTAGTGAAAAGCTAAGTGGTGCCAAGCTAAACTATTCTACATATGATAAAGAGTTCTATGCTCTTGTCAGAGCTCTGAGGCATTGGAGTCATTACCTGAAGCCCAAACCTTTTGTCTTACACTCTGATCATGAGGCATTGAAGTACATAGGAGGCCAGCATAAGCTCAGTCACAGACATGCTAAGTGGGTGGAGTTCCTTCAGTCATTCACCTTTTCTAGCAAGTACAAAGAGGGCAAGCAAAATGTGGTGGCTGATGCATTGTCTAGGAGGTACACTCTGCTATCAACTATGGAGCAAAGGGTTCTTGGCTTTGAGTTTATGAAGGACATGTATCAAGAAGATCCAGACTTTGCAGAAGATTGGTTAGCACAGAAAGAGGGAACAAGAACCATTGACTCACCATACACTTTGCAAAATGGATTCTTGTTTAAAGGAAACAAGTTGTGTGTTCCCAGAGGATCTTATAGGAACCTATTGATCAAGGAGGTACATGGGAGTGGCCTTGGAGGACACTTTGGGGTTCAGAAAACTGTGGACATACTACAAGATCAATTCCACTGGCCTAAGATGATGGGAGAAGTTCAAATAGTGCTCAGAAGGTGTGGAGTTTGTCAAAAGGCCAAGAGTTCTTTCCAAGCAGGACCTTACACTCCCCTACCAGTCCCATGTAGGCCTTGGGAGGATGTTAGTATGGATTTCATAATGGCATTGCCTAGGACAGCAAGAGGGAAGGATTCTATCATGGTGGTTGTGGATAGGTTCAGTAAGATGGCACATTTCATTGCATGCAAGAAGACTGAGGATGCTGTGAGTGTAGCAGAGCTATACCTTGATGAGGTGGTGAGGTTACATGGAGTTCCAAGGACCATTGTGTCTGACAGAGACACAAAGTTTATGAGCCATTTCTGGAGGACATTGTGGAAACTGCTTAACACTAGGTTATTGTTTAGTACCTCCCATCACCCTCAAACTGATGGCCAAACTGAGGTGACTAACAAGACCTTGGGAAGAATCTTGAGGTGTATAGTCAGCAAATCTCTCAAGGATTGGGACTTGAAGTTGGCTCAAGCAGAGTTCTCTTTCAATAGAGCTCCATCAGCAGCCACAGGCCACTCCCCCTTTGAAGTGGTCTATGGTACTAACCCCTTAATGCCTTTGAGTTTGTCTAATGTGTGCAGGTCAGAAGTCCACTATGATGCCAAGAAGAGGGTGGAACAAATGTTAAAACTCCATGAATCAGTCAGGAAACAAATTGAGAAGGCTAATGATCTGTACAAGAAGAATGCCAAGGTTCCTAAGACCAAGAAAGACTTTGCACCAGGAGATCTAGTATGGATCAACCTAAGGAAAGAAAGGTTCCCTTCCAAGAGAAAGAACAAGCTAGAGCCAAGAGCAGATGGTCCTTTTCAAGTCATAGAGAAGATAGGTCCCAATGCCTACAAAATTGATCTACCAGGAGAGTATGCAGTCCATGGGACATTCAATGTTGGAGATCTTAGTCCTTTCTTTGAAGACTCTGAGGGAGAAGAAGACACAGGCTTGAGGTCAAGCCCTTTTCAACCTGGGGAGGCTGCAGCAGGAGCTCACCCAAGGGGCCTTGATGATCAAGCCACAAACAAGGCAAGCCTAACCCCAATGACCCCTCAGATGGAAGCTAGAGTTACAAGGTCCAAACAACAAGCTATGACAAGCCAAGACCAAACCATGCCAAGCTACAACAGTAAGGGAGACATTCCAAGACTCAACAACCCATGCCAAGCCCCAACACAACCCACATTACCCACACAAGACAGAAACAAAACCCTTCAGGCTCAGACAGACCAATTCACAAACCCTGTATCTAGGAGGTACACCAGAGCATCCCAACCACCCCCACCATGGCCTACCATCAAGCCAACCCACTAAGCTACAAGTTTGTCCAGGACAAATCCTTTTGAAGTCTAGTAAAAACCCATGAAACAGACACCCCAAGTTAGAGTCCAGCAAACCCATTAAAAACAGAGAAAGTACAAGGCAGTTTGTGGTTTCCTTTTGTTTAAGTCAACTTGTCCTCGTCCAAGGCAGGTCTTATCTATGTTCTAATAAGAGTAGGGAGTCCCAAGGAGCAGCAACACATCCAGGCAAAGCAACAAGGCAACAAGAACAACAGATTTCCATTTCAGGAAAACTCCAAAACTGCTTTATTTGCTTTTTGTTCAGTCTGTTTTTTGTGTCTTGTGTCTGTTCTTTATAGTTGTTGAGCTCGTCCTATTATGAGGCTCTTAATTAGTGTCAGTAGTAGTAGTTTGAATCCTAAGTTGGCCCTTGGATGATCTGTGCATCCAATGGCTCACAAGTTATCAGCCCCTCTATATAAAGAGGTCTTGTATGTTTGTTTGAGCAGACTTTTATGAATGAATGAATTAAACTTTGAGAAATCACTCAATGTTATCAAACTTGTGCTAAGAGCTGTAGTTTGAAACAAGCCTGATACATCTCCAAGGTGTTTGATCAGTGCCTTGTATTGTGAGTCAAGTTATACCTGTGCTTTGCTGTGGTTTAACTTACTTGCTGTTGAGGTTAGTTTAGGGTGTTTGTGCTTTGCTGTAACACTTGAAACTGTCTCTAAAACCAGTCTTGAATCCTTTTTCTCTTGTGCCTTGCTGTAGAGGATTGTATCCAAGTCATATCCCTTGAATCTTTCAGTTAAACAACTCACAATCTCTAAAACAACATCCCTTGTTACTTGATATTGTTTTCAGTTTGAGTCAAGCTAATCAAATCACTTAAAACTTGTGAACCTTAGTAGTTTACACTCCAGTGGGGATGCTATTGAAACTCAAGAACATCCCTCTCAAAGTTGCTGATACAATCAGATGATAGTAGATGAGATTTCTACAAGAGTACATATTAAGATCCCTAATGTTAACTGTTTGGCCTGGGTTTATACAATCAGATGATAGTAGATGACTGTCCTTATTTGGCTCCAAGCCTCCAAGTTGTCTAATGTGAAGTTTGGAATAAGAGGAACAAAGCCAGGATTGAAGGTGTCTTGGACAGACCTGCTACTACACTGAAGAAGTTCTGTCATCTGATAAGGCTGAGAATCTATGCCAGTATGGATGGTCCTATTCCAATATTAGATGAAGTTTGGTTGAATTATATATTTTTTTTAATGTCATTGATTGTATATAGTTAAATATGATTGGTAGTACGTAATTGTTCGGTTTGATCTAATGCGAATTACTTATGTTTCACACACACAAAAATCATCAAATTTTAAGTTGCGTAAGAAAATAATATTAGCCGCTTCGGTTTGGTTCAATTCACGATTTACTTTGATTAAAATAAAATTTAGTATCAATTAAGCTCAATACGTTGCAGTTTTTCACTATCCTTTAGTATTTTTCCTTATAATTATACTTAAATCGTTTTTTTACTGGTAATTAGTTAATTTGAAAAACATCTAATTGGAAAGCAAAAGTTTGGAGCAATGTATACTGGAATATAATCCAAATATTCTCCTTAATTAAATCTATCTTATAACTCAGAAATAAGTTGTTTAGTGGCCTTCAGTTAATGGTCTTATTAGTTGTCATGTTTCCTATTTTTCAGAGTAGTGTAGGGTTAGTTGTTACTTGTTTTCAGCCACTTCCTTAGACGAGCAACATGGAGTTTGTTGCCTTAGTTTTGTTCTTATTTAAGCATGAAAGTTTCGTTGAATCAATATAAGTGAATTCTCCCTTCTTTTAATTGTTTAGGCTCAAATAAAACTTCACAAAATTCAGAGCGAATACAACAATGTAAAGCGAAGTTACTCAATGTTTAAGTACTCATGATCAATTCCAAAGGCTTAACATCAACCAGAATGAAATACAAATTCACATAATTGATTTAAAATGTCATTATGAACAATAAACAATTTATTGGCCAGAAAGCAAATTATGATGAGAATAATTAGTAAAGTTAAATACATGTATATATGATGAGATTTTCGACTCAACGCAGTAGCCCAGTAGACATTTTTCCATATTACCCCTCATATTCCTCTATTTCAATAGTTGAGCTCTCAGTTCTCCATCTCCTTTCTCTATGGCGTTTTTACATTTTAAGAGAGGTTGTATGGTTAATAATTAAGAAAATTAGGTTTAGAGATTTTTTTAGTCAGAATATGAGATTGAAAAGATTTGCGCAAAAAGTACTGCGTTGAGTAACATACGTGTTGTCAAAATAATTTACTTAAAATAAAGGGATTTGTTAAATTCCGTACACAATTTTACTTAATAACAACCATTGTTTCCCGTGTTCCTAGTTTACCCCTTCCATTTCTCACACCCAACTGGAGAGAGATTAACAAAAAGGAAAAACAAAAACAAACCATCCCTTTCGTCCCCTCCATTCCAATCACCTGACCACCTTCCTCCACCCCTCTCCCTGCGCCGACACGCCTCCCCTAGCCGCTCACGTCGCCAACCACAAACAGCCGAACAACCTCTCCTTTTCCTAACCACCGCAGTACTCCTATCCGCAGTCATAAGTCCCATCCGAAGTAGAAGACTACTCCGACGACCACCATCGTAAACCAACGACCGCCTATGACTGCAACCACCATAAGTTGTAGGCGACGAACCATACTCCGACCGACCTATGACTGACAATACATCAGATCGAATGAACTCTTCAACAAAAAAATCAAACCCTAATTTCATTTTTCTTTTAAAAAAGCACTTTTTTAAATCGATTAAAAGACGTTTATCAACATAAATTGTCGATAAAACGGAAATTTACGTATGAAATGTGGAAATTAAGATCCATAATTGATGAATTACTAGTGAATTGGGCTAGTTTTGAGAGGAGGAGAAAGAAGAGAACTTTGTTGATCTCTTTTTAAAAAGAGGGGTAAAATTGGAATGTAGAGGTTAAATGTGCAGGATTGAGTAAAACCTTGTGCGGGATTTAGCAATTGCGAAAATAAATGATGAACTTGAGCAAAATTCAATTATATTATGGAATATATATTTGGAAACTACTTTTAAATATTACTAGTTTTTAACCCGTGCAAATTGCACGGTATGTTGTTTCAAATTTTTGGAAAGCATTTTTAAAATAATGCTCAAAAAATAAATATTTGTTGTTTTGGGTCGGGTTTAAAACTATTTATCAAAATGGTGTGCACGTAGGTTTGGATTTCGCGAACCAAAAACACGGAGGAAACACGCCATTGGCAATGGCGTGTTTGTTCCGTATTTCAGGTTTTGAAAATCCGAGCCTACGTGGATACCATTTTCATAAATATTTTTAAACCCGACCCAAAACGACAAATACTTATTTTTTCAGCATTATTTTAAAAAATGCTTTCAAACTTTTATTACTAAATTAAAATTGTAAAGTTATGAATATTTTAAATTTAAGATTTTAAATTGGAATTATAAATGTTAAAAGTAATTAGCATAAATGATGTTAGTTTTAGGGTCTATCGGCCGAGTCGTTGTTGTAGTACAATATTTTCACTTGTTAGCCAAATTTGAGTTTCTACTTTTTCTTGTTACTTTAGTTTCTTCATTAAAAACCGGTTTAAATAATTGTCGACCCGTGCAAATTGTTTAGCATGTTTCAGTTAGTTAAACTTGTATATGTTTTGAAAACCGTTTTGAAAACCTTTGCGTTGGACAAAATAAAATTTTTAATCCGTGCATAATTAAAATGAAAATTTTAACCGCATTTGAATAGTTGCAAACCCGTGCAAATGGTGACACCTGATTTTCATATAATAAAACTCGTGCATGTTTTTAAAGAGTATTCAATAAACAATTAAAATAATTGACAAACAAACTAACTAAATTTTTTACAAAGGGGCGTATTGGATCGAAGTTACTCTGAGTAAAGGGTATACACTAAGTCCATATACATTGTAGGTATTGGCCCGTAAAATCACCCCTAAACAAACCCTATAGCCTAAATTCTCATTTAAGACGGACATTATTCGTCTTAAGTTTAAGACGGTTTAAAAAACATACGAATCATCCCACTTATTGTTCATAAATCAAATATAAGCCGATTTGCATACCAGTACCATCTTTATCTCTATCTTTGCATAAACATATCGTCGTATGTACATGATTTATAAATAGATTTATGTAATTATATCAAATATATTTTTCATGGGCTCAAATATGTTGGTATGGTTTCTATTTGTAGCCGATTAGCAATTATTGTATATTTTTTATTTGTCATATATGTTTTGCATGTGCCCAATATAATTGTCAGGAAAGAAACGTCTCAACAATTTTTTTTTTATAAATTTTGATTTTTTGTAATTGTCAGGTTCAATATAAATAGTTTTGAAATAGTTTCGAAGTAAAATGTGAAATTTGAATGTAATTTGCCTTTATTGAGTAGTATACTAGTATGTGCTTTTATTTATGTAATGTAAGTTTTCAAGTAAATAATTCCCCAAAAATGTTGACTTTTCAACTTCCTATTTTTATGGTGAGTTTGACACATAGGATTAGGGGTTGTTGCTTTAATAAAGTAGGATTTGCTAAATTTCCACCTTTACTTCATTTATGCTAAATAAAAAATGTTAAGAGTATCACATATAATACTAGTCGATTGTACATTACAATAATTAATATATAAGACGTACTATGAAGACTGCTTTTCATGACACATAAATTAAAAATAATTTATCCAAGTGAAGTGATTAACCTTCCCACCGAAACGTAATCTACTATATACTAAAGAGCAAACATTTATAGACATCCTATTGGTCCCTGCTTTTCAGGGAATAAAAAGTTTCCTTTTTCTTTTCTTTAAAGAGACCCCACCCACGTTCACAGACTGAATTAATTGCTCTCACCATACACTAACTTAATAAAATCCCAACGATACAGATTTACAAAAAACCATACTATAAAAATTACAAATAAAAAAAAACAAATAATTAAATTTCTAAAACTAAATTCTTAAAGTATATATTCCTTCCTCGCCCCATTTCCTGAAAAAAACACATTAAAAATCATAAATATTACTCACTCTATTCAAGTCCAAACACAACATTTCTCTTTACACGTTTGACAATGCACGAATTGTATAGTAAATATCTCGAGTTTTACATTACAAAAAAATATAAAAATTTGATAATCTTATTGTTGTTATAAAAGCGAATCAAACAAGATCTCACATGAACATATTTGATCTTACATATTGCAAGGAATCGTAAAGATTCCCTTCACTCATGAATAGTGTTAAAAAAAAGAAATTTTGTATTTGGACTTGAATGGAGGGAGTATAAATCTAAGAATGAAAAAATAAAAAATAATATTTAAGGTAAACTGATGGAGACACTTACAAATTGAATTTGGCAAAAATAAAATTATTTTTATGTAGAAATGAATGAAACATGTAAATGTAAACATGAAAGTAACAGCAGGAGATTAATTGTAGGTGAAATAAGACCATAAAAATTACGGAGTTTTTTAATAGTGCCGTGAGTTAATCAAAATTTAAATTAGTTAAAAGTTGTCAATATGCATGTTACCATGCACAAATTTTATCTTATTGTTTGTTTCTTTATTTTTCTCTTTCAATTGCGAATAATCAAAGTCATAACAACAATTCAAGGAGTTCAAATTTGAAAGGCAAAATAAACGCATACATATTCCAAAATAGAAAAAAAATCATAATGCATGTAACAATTTTGGTGATAACATATTTGATTAATTAAAAAGAAACCCATATAATGATTTGCATGTAAAAGAAATTGAGACAAGATGACAAACAAAATACAAAAACAATGGATCTAGGACATAATACATGAAGTGAATCATAATCTATACCCCTTACAAAAAAGTGACTAACTCATGTTACTGTTCAAAATGAACAGTACTAAGACGCTTCACTTTGAGAATTCTGCTCTCCAAACGCGTCGTTTGATTACCCTAATAGTCTGATCCAATTCATCCTCATCCTCACACTCACTTTCTCCACTTCTCTCCCACTTCCTTTGACTCTCTGAATTCTGCTATCATTCTTTTCTCTCTCCTTTATTTATCAAATCTATCCTTTTTCCTCAAACTATTGTCTCCAAACAATGTAAGACGAATCAGAACATCACCAAACAATGTCAGATGAAGATATGAAGCAAGTCGTGTTTAACTTTAAATCCCATTTTCGAGGTTTCAATCCCCTAATTTTTTTGCCGCCTTGTTTTGTTAGTCACTTTTTATTGTGGTGGGTTTATGTTAAATCATCTGATTAGTTTTCTTGTTTGAATGAATATGCATTTTAGCATCCAATGAAAGTTTTATTCTTTTTAAATTGATGGTTGTATTTGTATGTTACTCATTTGGTTCTATACTGTGATTTTGAGTGTAGACTTGTGAGTTGACTAATTACATAACCCTAACTTGAGTTATCTATCTGGCATGAAAATCTGCAGAGTTGGGGGTTTCCGATCTTTCCTATCAGTCATCGCAATCTTAGAAAGCCGAAGGTGTGTAGTGATTTTCTTCATTTTTTTTAAAATATAAATGATGACTTTATAGTTGTCATCTTACTGATTTTTAGTTCAATGGACGATCATCACTTTGAATTTCCCTCTGTTAATTGTTCTTATTCTCTATGATATTGTATATAGTCATTTTTATTGAAGCTCAATGGAGTAAAGGAACTTGGGGTTGTCCTTGTAGCATAATTTTGTTTGTCTTGTTTTTGTTTTCTAATGATGCAATCTTTGAACTTTGACACTACTTCACTTTAGTTGAGCGTGACATGGCTTTCCTTCCAACATCGTAGGAGGATTAGACACTACAACATACGGAGTATATTTTTGCAAACCAAAAAAGCCATGTAACAGACTCTCAATCGTACAGTTTCACACTTTATGACGAGCTTCAGTAACATATAGACTGAGTAACGGTGGAACTAAGGTCCCAACTATTTATTGTTGTTTTTAGGCAGGGTAACACAGACTCTCAATTGTGCACTCTTTTAACAAATGATTATTGTTCTTTTTATGCTACTAGGATGTTGTATAAACTATAAAGTAATTCATATGCATGCTACTAGGTTGTGTACTTATAAGTGGAGGGGAGAGAGAGGGGGCAGTTTTGGATATGCTTTAGTAGGAAAAGGGGACGGGGGAGGAACTTGAAAAAGACTAAAAAGTACTCCCTCCTGTTCACTCATTTCTTCCCTATTTCCTTATTGGGTGAGTCGGAGTTTTTTCCCTCTTTTCTTTTTTGGATGTGGGGTTGTGTGTTTTATGTGGTTTAAATTCATTTGTATGTGGGGTAATGTGTTTTGTGTGGTCTAAATTCATTTCCTTACTTCTTGTGCAAAACGGGAAAGTGAAGAAATGAGTAATTATGAGGGGGTATATGCTTTATCATATGTATGTTATTTTTGTCGATATGTCAAGTGTCAACATCTTGCAGTCAAAATGTTTAGCATGCTTGATTTATTATGAGAGTTAAGAAGGGATAATGGGGGGTGGGGGGAGAGGAGGTGGTTTCGGTTAAAGAGGTTGATGAGGGAAGAGGACAGCAAGGATGACGTGGGTGGGGTGGCAACTGGGCGAGGGTTGGTAGTTTTAGGGTTGAATTAAGAACCAAATGGAGACATCAACGGGAGTCAGATTCATTATGGTTTGTACTCTTATTTGTATAGCTGTGACTCTGAGACTGAATGTGCGGTCACTTTTTAGAGTTTTATTATCGGAGTAAAGTTGTACCATGATTGGTAGTAAAATGTAACTTTCTTATGAAAGTAATGTAGTTTTTGCAATAGTTTTGGAGATTGTGCGAAATGTCACCACTCATAATGCAACGTAGTCTTTAACTTTTTTTTGTGTGGTGGTGCATTCTGAATTTCATTCCTTTTAGTTGCTTCTTATATGCATGTTTCTTGGAGTTGTGGATGTGTGAAGTGATAGTTGTTTGTCCCCTTGGAATTGAGAACTTATCTGGTTATTTTTCTTACCACTATTTAGTTATCATATACTCCAGTGGTTCTAAGACATTTATCCCCTCGAAAAATGCAGGCCCATACTCACTATGTACTACCATTGGTTCCCCAAATGTAAAGTTGAATTCAGGTACATTTAGTTTTCTTTTCCCCTCATTGTTCATGCTGACCTATAAACCCAGGGCCTGGGTCTTTTTGTATCCGAAGGTCTTAGATCTTATCCGTGAACTCAAGAGTTGGAGAACGGCTGCCACACCTAAATTTTTTATTTTATTTATTTCTTGTGGAGTTAGTGTGAGTGCAAAAGTGGCGCTTTATTAGCTGTTCAGAAGAATTGTCAATGCTGTGATTGATGATGTTCTCATCCTGAACGTATTTGAATAGTTTTTTTGTTGGATTCTTTGTATAATTCAAGGCTAACCTATCTTGTCATTAGTTGATTATTTGGATTTCACTTTATTAAGGCAGCGACGTACAATTTTTTTTGTATAAGCCCGTCTTAAAGCACTGGACTCTCTAAATGTAATAATTCTTCATACTTCTAAAGTACTGTCATTTCTTTTGAAGTACAAAGTGATTAATTTTCACTTTCTCTTACTACCAACAATCTCATTATTTATAAGCATAATAATCAGTCTTTCTTTCCTTAAGGTTGTGCTATAAACACATTGGCTATTATGCCCTTCATACCATTGTAAATTCTTGGATTTGATCTTAAGTGCATGCATATTAAAAGGAAGATATAGGTAGCATATAGAGTGTAGTAACTAGGAAGATATCTAGAGCAAAACATATTTAAGATCAATGGATTTTTCTGTTCCTATTTATATTTCATGGTATTGTAATTTGTTTATTGTTAGGTTGATTATTGTTTTTGTACATCTTGTTGTTGATGAGTAAGATGAGATTTTTAGGTTTAGCAACGCATTTTTTTACAGTTATCAGAATTGTCGTGTAATGAATGTTCTTGTGTCTGGTAGAAATATTGGGGTTAAAAGGGGAACTTTGTCATATTTGCTGATGGGGGTGAAAATGTTGTTAGGTGCTTGACGTCGTTCCGAATAATGGGTAGTAAATTGAGTTTTATGGGCTAGGATAGATACTCAGTTTATGGTGGGTGTGAATAATAAAGATAAAAAGATGAAATCTTTTCTTTAAGTGATGATTATAGAAATTTGTACTCATGATTATAATGTGATCTTTATAAGCTCTCATAAAATTTCTGAAAGGGAAAAGTATGTTCCCTTTAATCAAATATATCTGTTTTTGAGATGTTCATAAACAAATTTCTTTACTCGTGATTATAAGGCAATTGAAATTTTGTAAGAACGGATTTCATCTTTTTATCACGAGCTTCTATTAATTAGTGCATTAATGTTCATCCTTATTCCCTGATGCTCGTTACAAATTTGGGAGTTGGTTGGCAAGTGGGGCCGTGACATACTTGTTTGCATACTTCTTTTACCGAGTGTAGGTTGCCTTCAACCTGTAGATGGATGATTTGAGTAGGTGGAAATTTGAGTTTTTAGGTCCGTTGTTCATGGTAAAAATGGATCTGATACGGTTTCGAACATTATTTCCTTGAAAGAGCTCCTTATAAACTGATATAGATACTATTTTGTTGTAAAAGTCTAAGTGAATTGTCTTAAAATTGATCAAGTTCCTTTGTACTTCTGATACTGTATCTCACAAACAATCCCTCAACTTGAACTTCTTTGCAGCTTTTAATTTTGTCCTAATGTTCTTGAATCCCGAAATTGATTTGGTAATTGCTTTGACTTTTTCTATTAAATTGCCTCTGCAATGGTTACATATTTTTTGTGTAGATGGCTTGCCTCAATGGACCTAACATTCAGAGTACCGAAAATAACCTGCATCCAGTTGGAATCATGTGTCTGAGAAGAGACCCACCCATGTCTTCTTCTACATTAGGTATCATTTGATAACTTCTTTCAAATGAAATTATAAGATGGAAACTAGGAGGGAGTATTTTTTAAATCTTCTTCTGTTGTTGATGTTGTTGTTGTTGGTCATTCTTTGCTTTGCATTACCCATAATAACACTACAGTCAGTCTTATGGCTTGCTTGTGAAATGGTTTTATTTTAGGAAATAGGGTAGTAGTAGCCTTTTGGTTAATTTTTTTTTTTTGAAACTGAGCAAGACAGTCATGTCATGTTCTTTTCCATCTTATATAGAGGAGGGGATGGGTTGAAAGGGTAAGGTGAGGTAAGGCCCCCTTGTACTGGAAAAACCGTGGTAAGGTCAATTGTCCTTGGTGGTAGGCGATATAAAGTTAGCAATGGAAAACCACACGAGTAGTTGTTTCATTCATTTACAGTTTACACATGTGAGCCTGCTCCTTTACATGCTCCCATTTTATTTACATTTATGCAAATACGTCCACATGAGGCATTTTATTTACATGCATTTTCAATGTTGCATCTTAGAAATTTACCCGTATATTTTCCTGCTTACGTTTTTTTCTTTTTTAGTTATAGTATGAGCATGTTTGAGTCTTAGTTTCCGGGTTCACCTTTTGCAGGGAACCAAGAATCCACAACTTCAGGATTGCACCAAGTTCGCAAGGTACTCTGTTTTCTCTTTTGTTTAACTGCCTTCGCCAATATGTTATTGATTTTGTGTGGTTAACAATGATGGTAGTTGCTTATGTCAATGTTGAGGTATTTAAAAGTTTTTGCAATTTATGAGAACCACTGAAACTGTTTCTGTTTAGGAATTCTGTTTGGTAGAAGGTAGCACCTTAGAGGAATTGGGCCAAATAGTTTTACGCAACCCATATTTGTCGGGAGGTGGTGTGGATTGGAAAGCGGTAATGTGGATCTATTTCTTTCAAGAGGGTGTTACCTGTATGGCTGCTTGTCATTTAACTGTTACTTTTGTGGATTATTTTTAGGCCTATGCATTTTTGGCTTAGATGTCTAGGAACTATGAAATTGTTGCTGTTTATGAACCGTTGTTGGTAGACGTTACTAGCTTCTAAGATTTGGGCATAGTAATTCTAAAAAATAGTTATTTGTTAGAAGTGGACTTCGTCGAAAGGTAGTGCTAAGAAAGTTTTTTGCTGTTTTGGGAGTGTAGTTTGTAATTGTGGGCTGCCCACCATCTAATGAAAATGAAAGATTGTAGCTGAATGGGTTAGTAAGGTGAATGGGTTAGTAAGGTGAAGTGGTATGTTGCAATGTGTTTGTTTTGGTGGTGTATGTTTCCGCTTTTTAGTGATTCTGAACGAATAGAAAAGGGCTTGCTATGGGGATGGATATTGATTTGTAAAGGGGGAAAAGGGGTCGTTAGACTTGGACATTAAAATAGGTTGCATGTAGGCGGAAAACATAATTTTCATCTCTTGTGTGCTTACAGTCGTTCGCGTAGATGGTGGTAACCAAATCCAAAAAAATCTTACATAAATTTGAGCAAACATGTCATTCGTTTTGGTGTTCTGAGGCAAGAACATTGCACATTGTGGTTCCATGTAGAACAAGGGTTAATTTGATGATGCATTAAGGGTTGTGACTCTGTGAGCGAGACCTTTAAGATAGTTGCCATTTGGTTTGTAAAACAAAGCTAAAAAATATCTTATAATGAGTAGTCCCAGGGGAGTGGTTCCAATGAATTTGTTTATTACTGTGTGAGAATTTGACAATTGGCAAGGATACTGCATAGTGTGATTGTTTGAAGTGCAAGTGTTTTTTGGAGGAAGAGGTGTAATTTGGTGTTTGTGTTTATTTAAGGGCTGCTCGAATGAATCAGTGTATGAGGGTGAGCTAGATACGAAAGGGATTAGAATGGTAGGGAAATGAAGAGGGACATGGAAGAGAGGGGAAGGAGATTAGAGGTTGAGCTGCTCAAATGGATCCGTGTAGGGTATGCATAAATGTTTGATAGGTTGAATATGTGAACAAAAACAAAGGAGACAATAAAGGGTTTGAGGGCTTGAGAGTCTTGTAAACCACTTGAACTATTAACCAAGTTCGACAGCCAAATATCGGCTTATAAATAAGAACAAACCCAATACGGAGACATCACTTGAGTTCCTTCTATGGCCTATGTGGTTCCGAAAAAACTTTATCGTATAATTTGCAGATGGGGGTTGAAGACTGAGATCGAACTGTAATGTTAGTTTTCCAAGTAGATAGGTCAGCATATGCTATTCAAGTTATAAGATGATATTTAATCCAGTTTAATCATTTTGTTTGATTAAATAATATCATATTTAGTTAAATCTATCTACTTGAATATTTAAAATAAGTAAATATTTAATCCAATCAAATTTAATACTAGCTTTTAGGAAGTTTGCCCTAACTTATCATTTGACCGTTAAAAAGTATGTTGAGATTCACCTTGCCTCTCATCTCACGCCTTCCATTATTTTCATATATTTCAAATTTTGCATCTTTAGTTATCTCATAGCTCTCCCTCTAATAACTTTGTTTGATTAAATTATCCCTTACAAAAGGTGCACAATATAGATGATTATGAGTTCCATATAAGATGATTCTGAGTTCTCTCTCTATGGGGCCCTGGTCTAAATTTGATTGTTGAATTGTATTTTTGTATTTACGCTTGTAAGTAACATGCCTCGTGTTGGACTTTCAGGGACTCTAATGACGATTGGAGCTGTAACATCGGGCATGATAATTTTATGTAAGGTAACTCAAAGCCTAGACAGAAGGTGATGAGAGCTCAGGTGGTGGTTCAGGGAGCTAACCCAACACTCCTTGCTGGCACAACTATCTACTAGGGAGATAGGCAGATAGCTTCCCCCGAGTTCCATTACTTTTGAGATTCACAAGGCACTGTCCCATATTTCGTATGGATTAGGTTCAGAGGTTGTGCGTACCCCCATCAATCATATATATACCCTTTACTTTTCAAAGTCAACTTTGACAGCTATTTTCCGCGATTATAATAATAAATAGCTATTCAATATTTTTCACTTACTCCGTATATTTTATGAGGAAATTCATTTTTAGCTTAGTTGGATTAAAAACGCACTTAGGCCCTTTTTAGAACATACTTCGTAATAAGATGTCTCAATATAAATTTGTAAATTTTGACCGAGAGAGTTATAGTATTGTATTAAGCCATTAAGATATTAGATTGGCAGTATTAAACCCCTCTAAATGTGTTCCCAATTCCTAATAAGCCATAATTACGTACTCCCTCCGTCTCGGCAATTGTTATCTTATTCTTTTTTTAGGGTGTCTCGGTTAATTGTTGCTCTTTCTATATTTAGAAGGTTTTCTATGAGTAATTTGATCACCCAATGGAATTATTATCCAGTTGTCATCCACTATATGGAACCACAAATGGTCCCCACTCTTTTTTTTCCTCTTTGTACCAAAATAAAATGACACCGATTGAACGAGATGGAGGGAGTAACTTAAAGACGTAACATTGCATTTTTTTCTATAAATGTGTTCCCAAAGTCTCTACATGTGACTATGTGAGTATTCTCTCGGAGCGCCGAAATTGCTTTTTGCCCCTCTTTCATAGATACGGGCGCAAAAAACAAAAAAGGTTTAAGTTGCGTGTGTTTCTTGTTGTCACTTATGGATCTCGATAGGCTTAAAGAATAAAGAATAAAATTGCGTTAGTAAAAATATCTTGGGGTACGGTGCGCGTAGCGCGCCGTACAACAACTAGTAAAATAAAATAAAAACAAGAAGCTTTTGGAATATACCCACAAAAGATTTATTATAGGTAACAAAGGAGGAAAAAATATTAACCTGCAAATTTTGATATTTAAATAGAGCTTTATGTCTATCCTTAACGTGGTGACAAAGATCGAGATTGAGAAGGCCAACGGGTGAGGCGGCGGCGGATAGTCAGACGAGGAATGGGTGGGACGAGACGGTGGATGCGAGTGAGATGGAGTTTGTGATGGAGATGGAGTCTGTGACGGAGATGGAGAGAGAAAGGCAGAGAGAGGCAAAGAAAAAGTTTAAGAGGGTGTGTAGGTGAAAATTAGGGTTAGTATATCAGTCACAATGAAGGGGAATGTGACTGGAAAAGTGTGATTATATATCAACACACAAACCAACAAATACACAATGTTTAACCTATAAATGGGCCGTGATTGCAAGACCACTTTACATTGTATCATATTGTATGTATCATATAAAGGGAGGTCTTTGTATTTCTTTTATGGATGGGCCAACATTATAAGTACTAGAACCCAATGATACGACACGAACCCGAATGATACGACACGAACCCGACACAAAATTAACGGGTTTTGGTTGAGGTTTAATGAACCATTTAAGTAAGTGGTTCGACACAAACATGACACGAGATTTAATTGGGTCGGGTTTGAGACGAGTTCTCAAAACACGAACCCGACACGAATGACGCATTTACAAAAATAATCCTCATTTTTATTGATTCTTCATCAAATAAATGTATTTATACTTTCCAAATATTGACATGACACGAAACACGATACGAAATCAACACAAAATTAATGGGTTAGGATTGAGCTTTGATGACCCACTTATGTAAGTGAGTCAACACGAACACGACCTGAAATTTAATTGGGTCGGGTTTGAAGTTCATGACCCGTTTAACATGTGACACGAACCGTGTTGGAGTAGGTGTCCTCCACAATAGTGCGCCACATAATAAATCTTATTATGGAATATAATTGGGATAATTATTGACTATATATATGATTAGTCAGTTGATTAACGTAAATCAATAACGGTTGGCTAACTAGAGTTTGACGTTATTGTCGTTTGACGGCGGTGATCAACTGATCCCTTTCGGTCACACCTAAAGGATGAATCCAAATAGTAACTAATTATTTGTATACGATACAGTTAATTAGTACATTACATATATTCGATATGTACGAGAGTTAATTATTAGAAAATGAGTTAAGAACTCAAATTCGATTAAGCTTATTTTTCAATTATGCGATAATTGACTAATAAATTTATATCTTATTTTAATACGATTAAATAAGATTTAACTTAGTAATTAATCGTTAAATTACTAAATTAGTTGAGCTTTTGAGATAGAGGTAATTAGTTAATTATATTTACAAGGAGTTGTAAAATAAATTAACTAAGCATTGTGGGAACCATTATATATTGATATAATGGTAAAATATTACTTAAAATGTTAAGTACATATTATTTATTTAATTGAGTCTTATAATTGTTATATGATCAAATTAACACTTAATTATACA
>JAIUZE010021589.1:0-13830 GCA_022085475.1 Heliosperma pusillum | reverse complement strand
TAATAAGAATATGAAATTTTTATATTTTTTCACAATGTAAAACTTAAGATATTTACGATGCAAATAGTGCATTGCCAATTGTGCAAAAGTGAAATGTTGTGTTTGGAGTTGAATGGAGAGATTAGTCATGGAAAATACTAAACATTTTATCATATGTTTATAATACATTACCCTCCTCCTTCTTCCCTCTATATATATTTCCCTTCCTCCTTTCATTTCTCCTCCTCTTAATCATCCTCTTGTTCCTCTTTCTCTCACGCCTTCTCTTTCTGTTGCCCCTTCCTCTTCGGCGTTGCCGCCTCCCCCTTATCATCCTCATCCCATCTTTTCCTTCTTCTCTTCATCTCTTGTCCACCTCATTGCTCCTATTTACACCCATCGTCACCGTCTCCCACTCTCACATCCTCATTCCCTTCCTCTCATCCTCTTTCTATTTCCCTCTATCCTTGCATCCCGCCATCGTCCCCCCTCCCCTCTATCCATTTTTCCCTTCTCCTCATTCCATCCGTCGCCGCCTCTTTCCTATTCTTCTCTTTCTCCTTTCTCAGCTCTTTGGCTCCCTCCTTCATCTCCTTCTACTCCTCATTTCCATCCTTCCTATCCATCGCCTTCTCCACACCCCCTTCTTCCGAGCCTCCCCTTGTTCTCATTCTCTAACTTTCCTTGCCCCATGTTCAGAAAAGTGAAATTTCATATTACCGTCAATAATATTATAACAATATACAATAATAGAAAGAAATAAAATAAATATAACAAGAATATAAAATATAGTAAAGGGAAAAGATGTAGCCTGGGTCGAATCGCGCTAGGTGTTTTCCTAGGAGAGATAACGCCTCCACTGCACTGGTTACCAAAGGGTGCGTTCCTCTCTCAAGATACGACAACCCGTTGGACTCCTTCGGTAGCAGCTAGAATAGTCCCCGAACCGTTGATCGCCCAATGCTCAATAATAATTGAAAGTACTATCAAATGACTTTGGCAAATATATTATATATCAATATAAAATAAGTGACTAAAAAATGCATAAGAACATAATAGTGTTAAAAGTTTTTTATGAGAGTAGCTTAACAATCTCATACAGATATATTTTAATACCCATACTCATATATAAGAAATATACCCTTCATAGTTCATACACATACGATGTGTATTAAACACATTAAATTGGTGATAAAAAATGATACAATTAACATAGGATGTGTATTAAACACTTTCCCTCAATTAACATACACATAATCATTGAATGAC
Organism: Heliosperma pusillum; assembly: GCA_022085475.1. Taxonomy (NCBI): domain Eukaryota; kingdom Viridiplantae; phylum Streptophyta; class Magnoliopsida; order Caryophyllales; family Caryophyllaceae; genus Heliosperma; species Heliosperma pusillum. The sequence continues at coordinate 12,582 of JAIUZE010021589.1, read as the reverse complement.
GAATTTGGTTGTACAATTTTTTAATATACCAACATGGGACTATACAATAATCATTATACTTTTTGCCATAACATGATTTAAGTTAGGGATATTCTACATGTTACCCTCATGTTTTTCCAGATTCTGTAGTATGCTCCTCTTTTTTAGTTGAAAAAACTTTGACGGTCTATAGTTCTTGGCTACGAACTCCGAAGACGGCAAATTTATTTTTCAAAGTAAAGATCTCATAAAGACGATCAGTGTGAAAAAAATCGTTACGTTATGAGTTCGTAACCATGCGATATTGTCAATCAAAGTTTATTTTGTTTAAAATGGTTGACCGAGCATAACTCGTGCTATAAGTTCATAAAGTGCCAATATTTTTTATCAAACCGAAGATCTCGTAAAGACGATCAATTTAAAAAAAAGATTCATCTCGTTCCGAGCTCTTTACTATGAATTAAAGACGATCAAATATTTTTAACTCAAAAAGAGGGATACACCGTAAAATTCGAAAAAATATGCGGATGCTATGTATAATATCCCTTTAACTTACTAACCATTATTTAAAATTAGCCTTGAACACAAGGAAGAATAAATGTATAGAAAACTCATTTACTTTGTGTTTAAATTCCATTTCTGATACTGAATCGTATTTTATGTCAGGGTAATATATTGCAGGTAATTGGTTCAAAATTGCTCAAAGACTATAACACTAATATTATGTAGAAAATATAAGTAAATTTTATGGTTTAACATGTGAGACCGTCCCATACAAGACTCGTCCCATAAAAGACTCACTGACATATTAATTATGGGTCCTAGCTATAAATTGAGGATAAGTTGGACAATAACACATCAACACATACCAGTGCCTTGGGATAAACACGACACTAACAGAGCACACTCGTCTTAAGCTCGAACGAAATTTATTTTCCATCAATAATTAGGACTTACAATTCTCACAAAAACAAATACGCCTTAAAGAATTTAACTTCCCATTTCTTGTAAGACCGCCACCTATGCACCCAATTAACAAGTTGAAAGCTTAATTCCCCATTATGTGTAAATGTAACAATTTGAGTCTTAATAAAAAAAAACGCATTTGTTTTCTTGCAAAAAACGGCTACCATAATTAATTCATTACTCCATATAAAAGATGAAACAAATGTGATTTTTCTTAAGAAAATGACGTTGGAGTTGCAAGTTCATCCAACTTTATAAAAATCAGGAGATCAGATGAGTCAAATTACAGCTAGCCAATATGAACAATATTATCCCAATGTGAAGTTTTAAGCAGAATAGTTTGTTGAATTTCTCCAAACTTTATAGACAATTCCTACAAAGATTATTATAAAATATCACGTTTACTACTTTCCGTCTTTACATTTGAGTCCCTATGCAAATAGTGGTACAAAGATTCAGAATCAAATTCAAAACACAAATAATGAAAGAAATGCTAGTAATAGACTATTACAGTAATACATATGTTGATTAGGCCTAGGTTCTTGACCATGTTCACTCAAGAATAATTGACGAAGGTCGATGGCCTAATCTGCACACACATTTTCAATGGTCTGAAACCAGTATTCATAGAGCATGTTGTTTTCCATGCAAAATATTAAAGGTATCAGCGATCCAGTCCAGGTATATCTTATATGAAAGATGGGGAAGGGGCTGGGGTGTTACGTCATCTAGACAAATTATGTCCTTACCTTGCAGAGCTAATTGCAGTTGTGTTGACGATTTCTAGTACGACCACATCGTGAACCAATTTGTGTGCTTCACAAAGGGAAAGAAAACCTGTTATATGATAATAGGCGCAAATCCACCTCTCACCTGAAAAGTAGGCCAGGAATATCCCTGGCAGCCGTATGAGATAAACAACAAAAGTAATTCCAAAAGGCACAAATTCACAACAAAGCAAAAGAAAAGGGAGACCAATTTTTATGTCATATAACCCTCCAAAGGTGGTGTATCCTACACAAGACGAGAATCAGTAAAGTTTTATGTCATATAACCCTTCCAAAGTATGTTTTTTAGCTCACTTCGCTACATGAGAAGATGTGGCATTCTCTTCGTTCCTTAAATCTCATAACAATAAGAACAACAAAATAGAAAAATCTGATCAAATTCGCATATTTGGTGCAGCAAAATTTTGATAAATCATTCAAAGATGGCAACTTAGCAATTATTGGCAATGCTTTGATTATCGTAGTGTTGGTCGTTCCTAACTTATTTGTAATAATGAACTAAAGTCGGAGATCCAAATACCATACACCAAATCACTACCAAAAAGCAAATTATATGTACTGACAATTGATTGATCATAGAGTACAAAATGAGGGAAATAAAATTGTTTAAGAAGGCATGAAGGGAGAACAAGACCAACACGCCAAAGTTACCGAGCTCAATTTCAAGTCAAATCTACCTGAATGATTTTACTTTACAGTCTCCGCTATCCTTTGAGCCTCTCTTTGTTGGATCAAAAGTCGAACTTCTCCAATAATTTTCTTCACAAACTCACCAACAGATAGTTTGTTGGATCAAAAGTCTAACTTCTCCAACAATTACCTTTAAGTTTTTATTTATTAAGTGATTCTACACAACAAAAATACTTATATTGTTCAATGTCCATTACCACAGCACTACTAAGCCCAAACCAGACCTAAATTTATGCCTGTCTAAACTACAGCAATCAAATGACACCAAACTGATCGACTTAATCGAAGAAAATTATGCATCTCAACCTATAATCAATCATAAACTGATAAGTTCATCTGCATAGAATACTCAAAATCAAACCATCAACCCCTAAAAAATAAACACAATTCTTACAAAATTCAGTAACCATTAACCCCAACAACCGCTTTTATAGAATTACCGAAGTTTTAAAATTATAAGAATTTTAAAGTTAAAACACATGTAGAGAAAGTAAGTTACGACCTTACCTCGAGATCACGCGCACCAGCATGCCAAAGCAAAATTCAAGTTGTACGACCTAAAAAGATGCTGGATAACAATTAAGAACAAAGGGAATGAGTATTAGAAGGCGGGGCTCAACACAAAGGTTACTGAATACACGATATTGATACAAGCTAGTGGATAGGCCATGTTGCTTCTAATCACGTGTAAAGAGTCCCAAAAGCGGACATTTCTACACAAGTTTAAGTCACAAGCATATCTTCGGCACTTTGACCACCTACATATACCCCACAGACCCCATATATCCTACCATCATCGACCAAATACAAATGAACTATAAGCACATACTGCCCAAACCACCACAGTCCAAGCGCCTACTCTCACCTGCCACTAAATACACTAAAAGCAATCCAAAACCACTAAATACACAAACGAAAGCTATAAACGAAAGAAACAAAATAAGATTAGAATAATGAGAAGGGGAAATTAAATAAGTAAAATGGAATTGAAAGTGAATATGGGTAATTATTGGGTACTGAAAACCTAACCTCGTAAAATAAGAGATGTCAAAAAAACATAAGAATCAGCAGGGTATCCTCCTACCTGAAAAATTCAAAGAAATGGATGTAAGAACCAACAAAGACGAGAGGAAATGAGACAGTGATAGGAGGGAAAAAAATAACTGGCCTGGAGAGGTTGATCAAATGAGTGGTGAGGAGGAGTAGGTTGAAAGACGTGGGTGAACAAGCCGATAGCGGAATACGCCTGTAAAATTAAACGACCACAATTAAATCAAGTCAAACTCATATAAGCCTCACTTAATTAATCCGGAAAACTCATGAAAAAAAAGTTTCGTCCTCCTCCATTTCACTACCAACAACACATAAAAACACTAAAAACGAATTGAAAGCAAAATATAAATTAGACAACTATCCGCAAAATCGAGTAAAAAGCACACTTAATTACCTAGTGAAATATGAAACTACCCGAAATTAAGATGCTTATCACCTAATTTGGTTTGAGTTTCCAACACATATCACATTTGCGTAATAAGAAATGGATAGATTCAAAGAAACAAACAAAGAGCCCAAATAATTGAATAAAGTAACTTTAAAAATCCCCAAACCATATATCTAACAAACTAAGATAGAACCATAAATCGACATCAAATTCGGCACGGCCTCTTCAAACATGAGAAGTCAAAATAAACCCACGAGCGAACCAGGGCTAGTTTTTCCAAAACAGAAGTGAGAAACCAAAATCAATCACACAAAATAGGGAACGGTGAAACAAACAACTCCAAAATTAAACAACTACCTTTTAAAACCCCCAAAACACACAAAATTGGGAGCATTCAAACAAAAACCCATAAATAAAAATTTGAACCACCACCTTTTTAAACCTAAACTCAGGCACAAACAAATAGAAATAACCCAGTTCCAGAAAATTGAATAGAACCAACTTTGTTAAATTAAACAAAACAAGTTGATCATACCTGGGAAATTCAGAAACGATTGAACTGATGATTGAGCAGCGTCAATTCCAGCAGCGAAATGGAGCTAATTGATAGAATAATCAAAAGAAGAAAGACGAAGAATAAATAATTGTTAGCTGGAAAAAATTAAAAGTGAAGAGAGGATACAGGAGCATGAATTGACGAAGAAGAAAGGTAAAAGAAACCCTGATGAATATACAACATAGAGGGAAATCCAGTGCCCTAATGAAAGCAGAATGAGAGGCGGAGAACAAAAGGCTTAATTGAGAATGGATAGCCATGATCAGAGACAAAACAAATAGCCAACATTCAAAAAAGATACCCTAAATTAAAACCCTAAATTTAAAAAATGAAAATTAAAAACTTGATCATACCTCGTTTATCCAAAATTCAGCATGGCATCCATAATTAATAGAGAAACTGAATTGAAATATAAAAGATGAAGACATAATTGATGATACATAATAAGATGATAAAAAAAAATAACTGGAAGCAGTCTAAAAAATGAGCAAATAGAGAAACAAAAGCGATAAACGAAAGAAACAAAGTAAGATAGGATGAAAGAGGGATTTCCCTAAGACGTAAATCAGCAAAAACAAGCAACATAGATGAACAAACAAATGTTTGATTCAGAGTTTCAAGTTCTAAATTCGGCAGGAATGAATAGTTGAAGATGGGGAGTTGATAAAGGTGATAATGGAAGATGGTAAAAGGAGAAATGGGTGTTGGAGAGTGAATGAAGGAGATTGAGTGGATGAGAAAAAAAGCGTAAATGAAAATGACGGATGAAAGAGGGGTAAAAGGAAAGCAGTGTAAGCACTGTATAGCACATGAGAGGCACGTAAGGCACTATTTTTTAGCAACAGTAGAAGGGGGTTGGGGCTTTTATAGATGTAAGGATAATATGTGATAGTCTTTTAACTTATTAAGAAAAATCATAAATTAACAAAAAAAAATAAAAATAAGACATAAAATTTTACATAATTAAATGAAAAACCGAATACTGGATATCCGGTTTCCGGATATACGGAAAAACCGGATATACGGAAAATCCGTATCGGATAAGGATACTCAAAATTGAGATTTTTAAAATCGGATATCCGATACGGTTATGAAAACCGTATCGGATATACGGTTTTGATCACCCCTAGCGGTCATGTGATAATGCGAGTCCCCGTGAGTTCGTTAGATTATCGAGTTATGAGAGCTTGCAGTAATTATGTGTTTGGCATATGTATATAGGTCGTATTCTATTGTAATCGTTTCGTTAGCTATTGTCTGGTGGGTTTAAAAGTAGAGTGTAATCGGTGGAGATTTTCCAGTCATTATATTATTGAGTTCCTTTGTCTTTTAGATTTTGGTCGAGTGGGATTGTTGGGGTATTTTCTCATGTGGATTGGGATGTTTTGGACTTAAAGGGGTGTGAGGAAGTCGTGAGATTTGATTATGGTGTGTCTGAGGGTGTAAATGGTTCATTGTGTTTTGGAGTATTTTATGGGGATATGGTGTTAGAGTGTATAATATTTAAGTTGATGCATTCGTTGCCAATGAGGATGAAAATCGGATTTTGGGTGGACGAGGATTTTAGGTTGAGAGTTATGCGGTCGAGATAGTGAGTGGTCTGAAGGATGTTATGAGTAATCATGGTAAAGGATTGATCTAATGTTTCTTGTTGAGGATTTCAAGTAGATTCTAAGGGAGGTGAAGAACAGTTGGGTTGGGAATTTGGTATATTTGGCGGTGTTGGTGTTAGGGTAATAAGCAATTTTGGGTAAGACGGGATGATGACAATAAAGGAAAAAGGTAAGAGTTAATGATGAATAAGGTTAGAGGGCGTAGCAGCGTTTGAGGAGAGCGGGTTGTCTCATTGCAGTACCTTTGTTTTGTGGAATAATTAGACAGTATGGTGAATGGTTGGTAAAATTTAGTAAATTGTTGTTAATCAGTATGTTGTTGAAGTTTTATTATAGGCATGAATGTTGATTTGTGGTATTAGTTATTTGGTGATGATCGGTTTTGGTTATGTAAGAATAGTACTTTTGGTATGGTGGTAAGCATGGAAAATAGTAATAATGTTAATGGTTTGAGTATGAGCGAACTTCCAGGATGAAGTTGTAGCATCGCATGTTGATAGCATAAGAAATGACGAGAAGTTTGGACCTATTAATGTGGGTTTGGTGGCAAGGAGTTAGTTTTGGTGATGTATGCGTGTTAGTGTTGGAATGTTTTGATGTGCAATGGTATGTGCGATGTGTGATGCTATGGGTACTTCTGGGTAGATAAGGTCCAATGTATTGTCGAGAGGCTAAGTTTGATATGATTGGTGTGTATTATGATACTGTTCTAGGAAGAATGTTGGTAATTGTTGTTGATGGAGTTGGGATACTTGTTTATATTGTCTAATGATATCGTTAGTATGTTGAGATTTTAATAATGGCGTTTAACGGTGTTAGCTCCGATGTCTTGTGAAGGTATCTCAGTTTGGTAAGGGTCGATGTAAGTGTTGTTGAAAACTCGGTTTATGATGTTGTATCGAATTGTGACGGGTTTTGAGGGTACCTTTAGTATATGATGATGCTAGTGTTAGCTTGAATGCTTGGTTTCTTTTGTTTGTAATGAGGGTGTGAACTTCGGGGACGAAGTTCTTTTTTAATGATGGAAGGATGTAATAGTTCGTATTAGTTTAGTAAAACTTTTGCTTTATTATTGGTCTTAGTGTGTCTGATGGAGACTTGGTGTTGGTTTGTTCCGAGTTGATATGCGATTGGCAGATCCTTGTGTTTGGGATGTTGGGAGTTTAATTTGGCTCGAGGTCATAGTGTTTGGTTTGTTGTGTATGTTGTTGTCTTGTGTTGTGTTTCGAGGTAGGAGTTTGAGTTGTGACCTTCAAAGACGAAGTTCATTCTTAAGGAGGGGAGATTGTAATACTCCGTATATTTGTTGGTTTTGTACTCCGCCGAGTAGGTTGTATTCCGCCAAGTAGTCGAGTCTGTCGCTAAGGTAGTCTTCTGCCTGGGTGGCACTCGGCCGAGTATGGTGGGCACTCGACCGAGTACAGTGTACTCGATCGAGTTTTTTGTACACCGGTCTGACGGGTTTTATCGAATCGTTTTGGATTAAGATGATTAAGGGTTTACATATATTACGCCAGTTAAACTTTAATTAAAACCCTAAAACACTCACAAATCTTTCCCTAATCACCTTAATACATCACTAAGCTTGGGATTTGTCATTGTTTATCGTTGGAGTCATCCTTTGCATTGATCGTCGTCGTATGTATCTTAATATCTAGTTTAATTAATGTTATGGGATGAATTTATTGGAATCCTAATCTGAATTAGGGTTGAGAATTAAGTAATTATAATGGATTGTCGATTTAGATTATTATTTTTTTTGGTAAAATTCAAGAGATAATAATAATATGAAAAAAGTTTGCACAATTACATCAACTCCACTACAATACTCAACTATTACAACACAAAAACAAGCATCAGACAATCTCTAGACTTAGTAAAGTAGCCTTAACTTTTGACACCATATCTTGTCATTCCTCGTCATAGTTCCTTGGAAACACCCACGTGGCCTCCTCTGGCACGCTTGCATGACCTGCTTCACTAGCTCAGTAGGATGTAGCACATACCCATCAATCCTGCACAGATTTGTGGTCCTCCAAACATTGTACTCCTTCCTATCCAATCCAATGTACCCGTGGGTCCGGGCACAAGTTTTAAGAAAAATGTCTCACAAACGGTAAAATGTCATAAATTGCCCTTGAATTTTAATGTTGAAAAGTAGTCTATTTGTTGGCATTGTATGTAATTAAATGGGTGATGTAAGGATAAAATGGTCAAAATCTTACCAAAAAAGGAAAGGGGTACATTGGATTGGATTGTACAAAAATGGAAAGTGTGTACATTGGATTGGATACGAGGGAGTAGTATATACCATTTGCTACTGCTAGTACAACTTGTCTACAAAGAATAGAACCATTCAAGTTAAAAATACAATCAAAGTTCATCAAAGTAGCATGCAAAATCTGCAGCCAAACTGCAGCAAGATTAAAGCAGGCCCGCACATAAGAGCAAGATTGAAACATGCAGGAATGGTCCTCTTGGACAACAGCACAAATAAAACAGTCACTAGAAACATCTAACCCCATTTTCTTCAGTCTATCAAGTGTAAGCAACCTCTGATGATGGATGAGCCAAATATGATTTAGATTAATTATATTTTTTTAGGAGGGGAATTCATAAAAGAAGGATTCTAGTCTTACTTGCCATTATTGCAGATTGCTTTGAGGTAGGGTTTCCCTACTCAATATTATGTATATGTTAATGTTTATGATAAGATGCTTGTTGAGATATTGTTACTTGATTGATGATGATGATGGAGTTCGGGTTTGGAGTTTGGAGTGGTTACCTGGTTACTATTTTGGTGATCAGACGGGACACGGATCACTACCCGAGGTCGCCTCTCGTAGCTCTCCCGCTGCGAGGGGATGTGCACATTAATGTTCGGGGAACTCTCTGATAGGCTCATATTAGTACTAGTTTAATTGGTGTTTTTAGTGCAATAAAGCGATGTTTGGATGGGGTATGCTTATCGTCACAATTGTCCACTTTCCAAATGTCGGTATAATAATAGAGTTTTGTGCCAAGTTCGAGGATGAAGACTTAATCCAATGACAAACTTATATCAAGCGACACATCCAAAGACTGGGAGACGAGCCAAAGTATGAAGATGTTAGGAAATGAAGAACTTGAAGAACAACTGTAGCACCAGAGGCGCCAACAGCGCATGGCAAAGCGCCATCAGCGTTCTAGCGCCAGTAGCACTTTCCCAATGCGCCAACATCGCTTTTGTGTTGTTCTGTTTTTCGTCGAATTTGCATTAGTGGTCATTCCGAGGCCCATCTCTCTACTTAGGCCTAGACTATAAATACATGTTACAAACATTAGGGTTGGATTATCTTATCCTTTAGCTTTTCAATCAAGTTGTAATTGGGAGATTATTTTCTTATTATTGGGTATTTAGGTCTACTATGAAGAACTAATTTCTTTTCTTAATTCAATTCCAAAGGTGGAAGCTTTTTGGTTGTAAGACATTATAATCTTTCCCAACGTATCCTAATTGTTGTTAATCTCTTGTATTAATGTTGGATTATTGTTTCTTGGATTGATTAACTGTACTTGTTGTGTGATTTCCTTGCAATATTAATCATTGTTAAGAGCCTTAATCTATTGTTGGTAGAATTGTTAAGTGTGTATTCCTTGCAATTCCTCTTGTGCAACAACTTGTGGGTTCAATTAGTGGTTGTGATTTCTCCCTAATTTATTCTATAAAAAAAAGAGTATCTTGTGATTAGGCATTAATTGTGTTCATTGTGCTTGATTACCCCTATTAGATCTCTCATGCTCTATCTTCTTGTTGATTTAACCAATGTATGTGTTCTACTTGGTGGTTAATGAGTTGGGTCATCAATTAAGTGTGATTGTAACAACCCGAAAAGTACCCGATTTTTCTAGTAAAAATATTTACTAACACTTTTCAGTAGAACTTAAGTTTTTAAAATAGGAATTTTTGTTCCAAGACTTATTTTGAAATTCCGCGTTCGTATTTGGAATTTCTGAGGGATTTCATGAAAAGACCGTTTTTAGTCATCTTTGACTTTTCTTGACTTTTTAAGTCGTCTTTGACTTTTTCTTGACTTTTTAAAGTCGTCATTGACTTTTCTTGACTTTTAAGTCGTCATAAAATTTTCTTGACTTTTAAGTCATCTTTGACTTTTCTTGACTTTTAAGTCGACTTTGACTTTCGTTGACTTTTCCCGACTCGCCTTGTAAGTTTGAAGACCGAAATTTTATTTAAAAAAAATAATATTTTTAATTTATTTTTATTAAGATTTATTAAGATTTATCATAATTTAATATAATTATTTTGACTTTATTCGGAATTTAAAGAATAACGTTTACGGTTTTAACCGAACGTCATTTAACTATTCCCGACGCATCGTAAAGCGCGCAACAAAATCGAAACTCGACTTTGGCATGAGTCACGCGCCCATGTCATCGTTTTCCACTCACTTGAGATATTTTAATTCTTTCGATTAAACTAATACAAATATCTTAGATATTTGTTACTTTATCGTTCCGTCAACGGAGATTACGCAAATCGTTTACAAAACTGACCCGACAAACACAATACCACACGGCTCTCTTTCCCCTCTAATAGCCCTTGATATTTTCATTACTTTTGATTACAATATCATAATATCTAGATATTATTTCACTTTATCGATCAGTTAACGAGAATTACGCAAATCGAGAAAAATCAGACCCGATTCATCACCTATCCACACGGCTCTTCCACCTCTCATAGGGCTTGATATTTCATTTCTTTTCATTAATATAACATAATATCTAGATATTTAATTTAATTAACGTAATATTTAATCAATTACCGTAATATAATTATTTAACGAGAGTTAATTCTGTAACAACAATTTTAAAATCCGACTCCATATTTCCTCTATAATACACGGCTCCTTCACCAAACATAACTCACTAACAACTTTTCATTTTTCAACAAATCAAATAAAGATCAAAATATCACTTTCTTTAATCGTTCTTCATTTGTTCTTCGTGTTCTTCAATTGTTCATCATCGTTCTTGAGCAAAACCTTCATAAAATCTTCATTTCTTAATTAAATCCGTCCTAACTTATATTTCTAGACTCTCCTCTTCGCTCCCAATCTTCACGTACGGTTTATTTTCAATTCCGTCAAAATCGTTTTCAACACTTTAATTATGGAAAATCTATTTTTACTTCTAATAATGTTTTTCTTGTCATTTCTTATAGGGGAAGATTTTGAGACGAGTTTGGAGACTCGTATATTTTGGGTGGAGATTAGTAGAAGGGTTATTATGATATATACTTCTTATTATTTTGGTGCTAAGTGGTTTTGCTAGCTAAGGTAACGATTCCGAGTTACTCGACGGAGATATGTTACATAGCTTTTGTTTTCTTTAGTTTTTGGTTCATCTTTAGTTTTTGTTCATATTATTATGAGTTTATGATTTTTAGTTAGTAACATGATAGGTTGTTAATTTTATTATGTTGTAGGAATTTATAAATATGTTGGTGTTCTTGTTATATTTTTATGATTTCTTCATGATGATGATTTTTGTATGTTGGATGGTTAAATTGGTTGTTAAAATGGGTGTTGTTAATTAAAAACATGTTAGAATTAATTTGGAAAAAGGGGGTGTTGTTTTGGTGGTGGCCGGAAATGGTGGGGCTGTGAACCGGACCCAAAACCAGCCGGTCCAGGCCGGTTCAGGCCCGGTCCAGGCCGGTCTGGGCTGGTTCATGGTGGGTCCGGGTTTTGGTCTTCGGGTTGTGTCGATGTTTGATTGTTATGTGGTTGTTTTGACGGGTTTTAATTATGTTAAGCATGCGGGAAATAATTAAGAAACGGTTTTTGTAAAAATTGTAAAATCTGCCAAAAACAGCCCAAATAGGCCCGTGGGCTCATTCAGGCCCATGTTGGGTTCGGCCCAAAAGTCAGCCCGTGGGTCCCACTTTGGGACTTGTGACGGTTTTTGAGTTATCGCCATTTTTATCGCGTTTTGTAATAATTAGCAAGCGAGAAATATTAATAAGTAAAATATTTAATTAAAAAGGTTTTTCATTAAATTATTATTTCTCACATGTTAGAAATTATAAGACGAGATCGTAGTTTAATTTAATATCCTTTTAGTCAAACGGGTTTGGGTATGATATAATAATTCACATGTTAGAAGTTAATAAAATAACATGTAATGAATATGTTGACTTTTATGTCTAAGTTTATGTGGTAAAGACTCTGTTTCTAGCCGGTTTGATCAAACGGGTTTGGTCAAACTAAGATCTAGTCAGCCCCGTTTTGACTGATGACCCGTCGCGGGACTCGGGTCGGGGAGTTGTCTTCAAGTAAGGTTGTATTTAATTATTGAATTAGCCTTAGTAGATATGAGGCGATATGATATTGATTATTATTTATCTGCAATTAGTCACATGATAGGATGTTTTTCCCGTGACTGTTTGATTATATGGTTGGTGTCGTGTTGACTAAGTACCCATAGAGAATTATGAGTAGATGGCGTCTTGACCAGTCTAATTCTAAATGAGTATCTTGGACCATG
>JAIUZE010021588.1:0-21034 GCA_022085475.1 Heliosperma pusillum | reverse complement strand
CAGCCCTATAAAAGCCAATGATCATCACACACAATTATCATCATATACTACACAACTTCACATACATTATCATATTATCTTTAGCATACTTTTACATATAATTTAGAGCATAATAATTTAGTAGTTTATTTCTTCCTTACAAGTTTTAGATTATAGTTTTCTTAGTATTTCTCTAGTGTTTTCATAGCTTTTTTTATTGGGTTGGACAATTGTTCTTTACTTTATTTCTTACATAATCGTATTCCAATTACGGTAATTCTCTATCCTTGATTTACTTATGCAATTTTAATCATCATGAACTATAATCTCACTAGTATCATTCTCATATTATTATTGTGGTTAAGAAATCAATGTAAAAGCAATCTAGTTGAAACTAAAATATCGACTATTATGCCATCTTATAATTTACCTAATCATATAATCCTAAAGATTGTCATTAGAATCATTATTAATATAATCACCATAATCACTTTAGTATTTATATTTCATAGTCTAATTTCATACATTTTTTTCTTATTAATTTACTTAATCACATAATCACATAAATTAGATTAATTCTAATATTGTAAAATTATCATTGTGTAAATAAAATAAATAGAGTTGTAATATTTAAAATGATTTACGAGTTAAATGAATTAAAAGAAGAGTAGATACCATCTGAACCATCTAGTTGTTTCTTCCTTTGGTCGTGTCAAATTCTATAACTATGTTTAGTGGCCATAAACAATTGTTTGTATTAGTCAATTTCTATCTTTATAACGAGAGTTGGGATGGGAATTAGGACTGCCAATAGGGGTTTAGTGACCTAACCATGCCGAGAGGACGTTAGGACCCACTAAAAGGTCGGTATGAATTTGAAAGGAATATACCGCTACAAGGCCTAGACAATCATAGTAATTCTAATGTTGGTATCAATGAAACTTTTAATTAGTTTTACATGTATTTCTCTTTCACTATATCAACTTGATTAGTTAGTTTATCTTACCGTATTAGATAGTTTATTTTGTTATTATCTAGCTAGTTTACTTTATTGTCTTTCTATTCTCGTTCTTAGATAGTTTACTTTATTATTATTGTCTAGTTTATTAGTTTAGTTAGTTAGGCTTTCAATAATGTCATTTAAATATCGTTTTTAGTTAGAATTTAGTTGTTGTTATTCGGATCAGAGGGTTTCCCCGATCGGGTATGTGACAACCCGATCGGGTAAGTCTTCTGTTCTGAGTTTTTCATTTGCAATTTACATATTTGTCATTTACATATCGTCATTTATATAGTTGTCATTTTATTTTATATTAATAGTTTAGATAACCACCTCAAATGACTCGAACTTAAATGAAAATCAATCCATAGCAATTCATAGTTAACACGTACTCCCTGAGGATCGACACCCTACTTCCCTAATTACATTCCTTATGTTGTTAGCCTAAGTGCGGGTAATTATTTTTGTATCGGGACCGCGACAAACCCGACCACATACCTTTGGCATTGTCGTTTAGGGCACATAAACGAACGAAGCATAAAGAGACTTATTTCATCTAAAGTACTCAAACCATTCGATTACGAATCTTATGGTGTATGCAAATCTTGTCTTCTAGGCAAGATGACTCGTGCTCTTTTAACGGAAAAAGGGACACGAGCAAGTGAAGTATTAGGGCTTATATATACGGATGTATGCGGCCCAATGACTATCCAAGCTAGAGGTGGTTATCACTACTTTATTACTTTTACCGACGACTTTAGTAGATATGGATATGTCTACTTGATGAGGCATAAAAGTGATGCTTTTGAAAAATTCAAAGAATTTAAAAATGAAGTAGAAAACCAATTGAATAAAAAGATTAAAGCCTTACGATCCGATCGTGGTGATGAATACTTGAACAATGAATTTGATTCACACCTAAAAGATTGCGGTATAGTATCACAATGGACTCCTCCTGGGACACCTCAATTAAATGGTGTGTCCGAAAGGAGAAATCAAACTTTACTAGATATGGTTCGATCTATGATGAGTCTGATAGAGCTTTCTGATTATTTTTGGGGTTTTGCTATCTTATCTGCAATTTTTTCACTAAATCGAAGCCCGATTAAAGCGGCAAACAAGACTCCATATGAGATATGGACAGGGAAAGTCCCTTATTTGTCGTTTATGAGAATTTGGGGATGCGATGCTTTTGTTAAGAATAGGTCTGGCAATAAACTCGCACCCAAATCTGACAAATGTTTATTTGTAGGATATCCAAAGGAAACACATGCTTATTACTTCTACAATAAACACGAGGACAAAGTGTTTGTGTCTCGTGATGCAGTCTTTTTTAGAAAATGATTTTATTTCTAAAAGACAGAGTGGGAGAAAATTTGAACTTGATGAAGTCCAAGAGCCACAAACCGAAAAGGACGACGAGGAAAACGTTCCCTCTTCGTCTGACACGGTCATTATTCCTACAGAACCTAGGAGGTCAAGCAGAATTAGTCATCAACGTGACAGATACCTTAGTATTATAGAGGAAGGTGATGACTATAATGTGTTACTTTTTGAAAGTAACAAACCTACTACCTACAAAGCAACCATTTATAGTCCCGACTCAAAGCTATGGCTAGGAGCCATGCAATCCGAAATGGGTTCTATGTACGATAATCAAGTAAGGGACTTGGTTGATTTACCTAAGGAGGTAAGACCTCTTCAGTGTAAGTGGATCTATAAGATCAAAAGTGGCATAGATAAACATAATGATGTTTAAAAAGCTAGATTAGTGGCAAAAGGTTTCACCCAAGTTCATGGTCTTCACTATGACGATACCTTCGCCCCAGTCGCCATGCTTCGATCCATAAGGATTATCTTAGCGGTTGCCGCATTTCATAATTATGAGATTTGGCAAATGGATGTCAAAACCGCCTTCTTGAATGGGATTCTAGAAAAGGAAGTGTACATGACTCAACCTGAAGGTTTTGTGGATCCATTAAATCCTAAGAAGGTATGCAAACTTAAGAGATTTATGTATGGTCTTAAACAAGCATCCAGAAGTTGGAATCATCGTTTCGATCATGTAATTAAACAAAATGGTTTCACTCGAAGTGTCGAAGAACCATGTTTATACATGAATTTTAGTGGAGTAAAGTAACTTTTCTAGTCTTGTATGTAGATGACATACTACTAATTGGGAATGATATTCCAATGCTCACTTCTGTAAAAGAGTGGACAGGGATTCATTTCCAAATGAAAGACTTAGGAGAAGCCCAACGCATCTTAGGTATCCGGATCTATAGGGATAGATCTAAAAGGATATTATCATTAAGTCAAGAAACTTATATTGATAAGATTTTTGATCGGTTCAACATGAAAGACTCTAAGAGAGGCTTTCTTCCTATGAGAAGTGGGATCACTTTGAGCAAGTCAGAGTGTTCTATCAAACCCGAGGAGATTGAACGCCTGAAATTGATCTCTTACGCATCTGTTGTTTGATCAATCATGTTTGCTATGATGTGCACTCGTCCCAATGTTGCATATGCTTTGAGCATGACAAGTTGTTACCAAGCAAATCCAGGTGAGAGTAACTGGATACCGTAAAGAACACCCTTAAGTACTTGAGCAGGACCAAGGATTCGTTCTTAGTGTTTGGAGGAGAGACTGAGTTACGTGTAAAAGGTTACACAGATGCCAATTTCCAAAAAGATAGGGATGATATGAAATCGCCATCCAGCTACGTTTATATGATGAATGGAGGAGTTGTTTGCTGGAAGAGTTTCAAGCCAAGCGTTACAGCTGATGCGTGTATTTTATATAGACTTTCTAGTCCATTTATACACGCATTTATATGTCATTTAGGTGATATTATGTCACCATATGCCCCTATTTGGCTACTTTGTGCTTTCATTACCATTTTGTAGGTACAAGCTGCGTAGTAGCGGAAACTAAGTCAAAACAGTCCACTTTGCATGCATTTAGGAGAATGGAAGGAACGGAACAGAAGCTCTTGCATGGGAAAGCGTGAAACCGCTCGCAATCAAGTCCAAAGCCATGTCCAACACTGCACGATAGGCCAGAAGACCTCGATCGACTATAATTTTGGTCGATCGAGGAGCGTTGAAGTAAAGAGTTGCTCGATCGAGCTGTCCTGTGCTCGATCGAGTAGCAGCCGCTGAAGACGTTGCTCGATCGAGTAGAATTGTTACTCGATCGAGTGATTTCCTCCAATAAAGACCTCGATCGAAGGGTCTTTTCCCTCGATCGAGTGGAATCTATTACGGGCCTTAAGTCCATAGCTTAATTAGGGTTTAGAGTCGTATTATGCACTATATAAGACTCTTATTTGTCGTCATTAGGATTATGGAGAATCATGAGGATTCTATCATCATTAGTTTCTGAACTCTTTAATCCTTAGTCTACATTCGGGTTTATCGACGTGGAATTGTTCTCTATGCCGGATTGCTAAGATTGTAACTTCCTTTCTCTCTTTTATTCTTAATCTTTCTTTTAGTCTTAATTACTGTTTACTCTTCTTAATTACTGCGTTGTTATTGTTGATAAGTGAATATTTGTATGGTTTTAACCCCCAATTTAGCTCCGTTTTGTATGTCATTTATGCTTTGTTAAGCCACTTTATGAGCTAAAATCGTCTTCTAGGCGAATTCCTGTGTTCGAACCTGTTTTGTAGGGAAAGTGACGTTTCTACGCTCTTTTTCTATATTCCCGAGCATTTGCCTAGAACCCAACGATTTAAAGAAGCAAGCTTGCTTAAGTGAAAGGCATTTCAAGAAGGTTCACTAATTCGAAAGAGAGAAGAAGCAAAGACAGATTCGTAGTTGTCGGAAGATCAATCAATTAGGCGTAAGCAATCATCGCTTTACATCAAACCCTATCAACAAACCCGACTCAAGAGGTCAAGGGGGATGTTGGAAGCAAAGGAAGATGAAACGTTAGTCAAGAGCTTCCAGAAGACCACATACCCGATCGGGTAAGTGTGTACCCGATCGGGTAAGTGTGCTGCTCCGCACAAAATGCTTCAACTTTCTATTTTTGTCTTATGTGTTCAATGCCCGACCTCTTCTTCACGAAACCCTAATGCTATATATAGATGCTCCAACCCCTCTTCTCAAATCATCCATCTCACATTCCTCTTCTCTTCTCTTCTTACATTTCTCCTAAGATTAGGAGGAGGGGGAACTAGCCTCCCTTATCTCATTTTCTTCTTCTTTATCTTTAGTTCTTAGTTTATTTCTGTTTATTTTATATCAAAACATTAGTTTAGATCAATAAGAATTTCATCCTTGTAATCTCCTTTGTGTGGTTCAAGCGTTGTAATTGGTGGATCGTTTATTATGAGCAAGGATTTTCTATTACTGTTATCACTTTCGTTGTTGATCGTCATATAGGTATTTCTGTTTTATCCCTTGTTTAATGTTCTTATTGTTTTCCATTTGATTGTTATTCGCTTTACATATGATCGGTTCTGTCGCGGTCCCGAAACAAAAATAATTTACCCGGACTAGGCTAACAACATAAGGAATGTAATTAGGGAAGTAGGGTGTCGATCCTCAGGGAGTACGTGTTACTTATGAATTGTTATGGATTGGTTTTTATTTAAAACGAGTCACTTGAGTTGTTTGTCTGAACTATTAACATAAAATAAAATGACCAGAATATAAATGACAATATGTAAGAACAAATATGTAAATTGCAAAGTAAAAAACCCAAAACAGAAGACATACCCGATCGGGTTGTCACGTACCCGATCGGGGAAGTCCTCTGATCCGAATATTCACAACTAATTTCTAACTAAAGACGGTATTTAAATGACAATATTGAAAGTCTAACTAACTAAACTAATAATCAGGACAATAAAAATAAAGTGAGCTATCTAAGAACGGAAATAAAAAGACAATAAAATAAACTATCTAGGAACGGGAATGGTAAGACGATAAAACAAACTAACTAGATAACAATGAAATAAACTATCTAATGCGGTAAAATGAACTATCTAATAATAGAAATAAAATGACAATAAAATAAACTATTTAAAACGGTAAAGTAAACTAACTAATCAAGTTGATATAGTGAAAGAGAAATACATGTAAAACTAGTTAAAAGTTTCATAGATACCAATATTTAGAATTACTATGATTGTCTAGGCCTTGTAGCGGTATATTCCTTCCGGATTCGTACCGACCTTTTAGTGGGTCCTAACGTCCTTTCAGCATGGTTAAGTCACTAAACCCCTATTGATAGTCCTAATTCCTATCCCAACTCTCGTCATAAAGATAGAAATGACTAATACAAACAATTGCTTATGGCCACTAAACAAAGTTATAGAATTTGACACGACCAAAGGAAGAAACAACTTAGACGGTTCAATTGGTAACTACTCTTCTTATAATTTGTTTAACTCGTAAATCATTTCAAATATTACAACTCTATTTATTTTATTTGCACAATAATAATTTTACAATATTAGAATTAATCTAATCTATGTGATTATGTGATTAAGTAGATTAGTAAGAAAAAGATGTAAGAAATTAAACTATGAAATACAAATACTAAAGTGATTATGGTGATTATGTTAACAATGATTCTAATGATATTTTTAAGGATTATATGATTAGGTATATTATAAGGTGACATGCTAAATAATACTTTGGTTTTAACTAAATTGATTTTAGGTTGATTTTCTACTAACAACAATATCATGAAAATGATACTAATGAGATTATAATTCATGGTGGTTAAAATTGCATAAGTAAATAAGATTAGAGAATTACCGATAAAGAAGATGAGTATATAAGAATGAAAGTAAGAACAAATACCCAATAACAAAAGCTAAATAAACACTAGAGAAACACTAAGAAAAACTATAAAAACTTGTAAGAAAATGTGCTAAAAGAAATGATAATAGATTATTAGATTATTGTAAGATTGTGTGTTTTTATGCGTGGATGATCATAGGCTTTTATAAGGCTGCATGACTGTTGATCCTCTTGCAAATTCGTACCCTAGTCAATGCATTAAACCACCCATTTAAGCTCGGATTGAAGAAGAGCCAAGTAACGTCTTCTTGCAGAAATACCCGATCGGGTAACACGCAATCCGATCGGGTTTTTGTGTAAGTCGGATTTTCCGTCTTTTCATCTTAGGCACGGAATCCTATGCCTTAGTCTTTGGTCAATGCACCACGGAATTGGGCTTGGGCTGATCTTATCTTGACTTGGGTTGAGTTTTCTTCTAAAGTTCAAAGCCAAAAGTCTAAATTGAGTCCATTCGGGGAAAGATGTAGCGGAATTGTAATCAAATTGTGAACTGGCTATCATCAATTCCTTGAAAACTCGTATCCTAGTGTCTTTGCTCCATAAAGTAGGAAAATATAGCAAAACCACTTCATTTCCTATAAAACGAGTCAAAACACGTAAAACAACTAGAATAGCAGTATTAGCTCGTTAATCACTTAACAAAGTGCATAAATCGTATAGAAACCGAGCTAAAACGGGGGATAAATCAATACAAAATATCACTTATCAAACTCCCCAAGCTAAACCCTTGCTTGTCCTCAAGCAAATATAACAAGCATAACTAGGACAAGGGTAGCTAACGATGATCAATCTATCATGCAAATCTCAAAAAGTAAGTTCTAATAAGTAGATGAATCATAAACGCACTGCAACAAGGGCGAAAGAAAAAGGCAAAACATGGTTGAGATTTACATAACGGTGCAGCATAGAAAATATTCTTCGGACCTTTTCAGCTCTTGCATGATCTTTTTGACAATGGACTCTCACGGTACACTCATCACTCAAATTTTTGTAAAATAGGAAATATTGGTTCAAATTTGAAGTGACACTCACCTATCTACAACTTATAAGAATGTGCCCGCAGTCTAGTATGGTAGACAATCCGAAATCATTAAGTAAAACTAATCATGATCAAATTATAATGTAAGAAGCACAAGTAAAATAAAGAAGAGGCTTGGGAAATTTGGGTAAGAAAGTGGACAAATGAATTTGGTCATGTGGAGCTTAAAGTCAAGCTAGTAATATCCAAATGTGTAGTGGATACTCAATCCAAATCATACCAATTCCCATCGATAATAGTCAAAACCAAAAGCAGCATATTGGCTTATTAAACATTAGAATCAAGATACAACTTCCCATAATTTTCTTTCTTTTCATTTCATGGAAGCATTTTTCCTCTTTTCTTTTCTTTTTTTCTTTTGAGCTTATAATTTCATTTTTTCATTGTTCTTTTTCCATAACTTTTCAAAGCTCTTTTTTTTTTCTTTTTCTCTCTTTCACCAAAACCCGGAAATCAGTAATCCCGAGACAAGATCTCACCAAATGGTGGCATTATCAGAACATCGCAAAAGCACAGAACACCCCTACACAAATAGTTGGTTACTAGCTCAACAAGGGTAGGCAAAGTTATAATGTAGCTAGAAAGAAGGATGTTTATTGTGAAAGGTGAACAAGAGATTGAATGGCTTCAAAATGTAGATCATGACAGTAATACTTATAGAAAATGGAATAAAAACCATACTTATGCGTTTTGATGTAACACAAACTATAAGGAGAAACTACTCACTCCTAGCTGGGATCGGGTTCAGATGTACCGACCACTGGAGGCTCTACCTTACAATATGAGTAGCTTGCCAAAGTCAAGACCAAGCTTAATTAAGTCCAAATGCAATTCCCTATCTACTGTGTACAAGACATCCCCATGAATGCACAATTTCTCATAATAAGACGAAACATCAGCTTATAAAAACTACAAAATGAGAAATGTAAGATGGAAATGATCTTTTCTTTTTATTTTTTTTTTCTCAAATTTTTTATAAAAACTACAAAGAAACTAAGAAAACTAAACTAAAAAGGAACTAAGAAAACTAAAAAGAAATAAACTAAAAAGAAAACTAAAAATCTAAATGCAATCCTAAATGTAATTCCTAAATGCAAATCCTCCCCCAAGCTAAAACTTCACATTGTCCTCAATGTGCATGCAATTATAACAGAAAAAAACCGAGAAACGGCTGACAGCACATGTAACAGAGAAATAATATGAAATTCTAATTGGAAGAAGGCAAAATAAAACTAAAAATGTGAAAAATAAAGAAAAGAAATGAAATTCTTACAAAATAGCTAGCCTCCCCCAAGCTAGTATTAACAAGGGGAGCTCATCATCAAATCACAAAGGCCACCAGCCACGGCCTCTCCTCTCAGAAGGAGGTGGCTCGGGTTCGGATCCAGAAGCATCTGCATAGTGGGTATCATCTGCAGAATGATAACTACCACGAGAAGAAAAGATCCCGGTTGGGTTGCTGGCTCCAAAGGTTTGATACTCCTCCACTTGGTGATCAGGAAAATCACCTCCATACCCTCCAAACCTCTCTACGCCATAGTTGGTTCCACAATAATCCGGTCCGGTTCGCGGCACACCTGCACCATAAGCAGCACCATACCTCCCTTCGGGCCAAGTATAAAAAGACGGGTGGGGGCCCTCGGGTCTAATCACACCTTGCCTAGCAAAGTGGTCATATATGGGGTGCAAGGCAAGCTGTTGGTCGGACTGAATCCTATTGACAGACAATGTTAAAGCTTCAAACATGGCGGCTACATCGCCCTCAGCATGGGTCGAGTGAGAGGATGATCCAACCTCAGGACGGTTGGATCTAAGCTGAACAGGGGGGTCAATGGGAGTAACATCCCCAACAGGGAGGTAGTAGGTAGGTCGAGGTAAGATAGCCTCACCCTCTTGGAGTGGAGGTCGCTGCCGAAGAAATGGAATTTGCTCTAACTCGGCGATCAACTTGACCGAGTCACGGCCAGCAATCCTCCAAATCATATGGGGGTGAGAAGCACGAAACCAGTTAAGCTGAACAAAGTATGCATAATCTAACCCATTTCCCATCTCGGTGGGAGGTGTAGTCAATGCCTGAAGGTCGGTGGTGGCTTGGTTAAAGCCACAAACTCCCATAGCTAAGTGAGTGATAAGACCTCCATAGACAATGGCTGTGTTCTTAGGATTTACAGCTTTGGTCAACTGAATAGCAAAATGATACGGTATACTAACAGACCATGGTACACCACCATCTACATTCAAAAATCCTCCTAACATCTCTAACTCTACTCGTCTCACCAAATGAGGTTCAGCACGACCCAAAAAGGTCCATCCCATGAATCTTTGCCAGATTCTAATGGCGGGATGATGTATATGTTGGTGTGGGATGTGGTCCCAACGAGAGACGGGGTAAGTCGAAATAGCACTCCAAAGCAGGCTAACATCAAAGCCTTCCGGAGGTGAGATAACAGTGTTTGCAGTGGTGAGACCAAAATAACTAGCAAAGCTCTCCAAGTTCATACTATAATCATCATTGAACAAACGAAACCGAACTTGGGGCATAGTGTTTCTATTTCTAGACCGATGCAACTCGAAAGAGCTCAAAAATTCAAGAGTTAATTGGGGGAAAGTCTCATAGCTAAAGTTCATGCTAGCACTCATACTTAGACCCCTAAACAACACTTTAACATGCTCAAAAAGTTTCATATGCCTTAAAGAAGAAACATTGAGGAACTTAGTAGCCCTCATACCTTTGCTTTTAAGTACGCACCATTTTTGCCATTGCTCTTGTGAGCTAAATTGTACATCCGGGAAACTAGGATCATGCATAGCATTCCCTTGATTCTCGGGTTGTTCATTAGCATCAAGCATTTCAATATCCTCCTCTTGCGCTCTACTACTCTCTCCTTGAGTGGAGGTTCTTGCCCTCTTTGATTTCCTTAGTAAAGGTGCCATTTTCTACAAATAACTAGTATTAAAACACTTCAATTGTAAACACAAGTGGATAGCATAAGTGTTAGAATACTAAGCTTTAAGCACAAATCCAAGTATAGTGACCTTAATAAAACATTGTCATGCTATCTTTAAGCACAAATGGATGTTATAAGCATAGAAATATGTTAATTAGGTGAACAACATATACTTGAATCATGAATTTGGCCATTACCTAAGGTACTAATGCTAAATTATAATAAGACCATAAGTTCATAGTATAAGGCATGAATTCAAGCATCATACTATCACTTAAACAAAAGCTCTTAGCATAAAGTAAAGATGAGCATCTAAATTAGCAAATAAACATCCAAATCAAAGTAATCATCCTAATTAATCACTAGAATTCACTCCATAGCATGTAAGAATCATTAGAAATCCAATTTAAACAAGTTTTACAATCAAAATCAAGAACCCCCAAATTGGAGTTAGGGTTTGTTTATGTTGGATTTCTGAAAAATATAGAGAGATTGAAGTAACTAAAGTAGAAATAACTTACTTGATGATGATTAGTAGTTGCCCTTGATGAACTATAGGAATAAATTTTGCAAGAATAGACTAAGAATTGAGGGTTTTGAGAAAATTTCAGCTTTTAGATTGAAGAACACGGGTATAAGGTAGTAAGCAAAAGGGTAGCAAATGGGTTTTATAGAAGAAAATAGAGTAAAACACGAAACAGAGCATTTACCCGATCGGGTAGACATGGATCCGATCGGGTAAACCTGCTGATCCGGTTTTTGTTTCTATTTTCTTTGCCACTTGCTCGTACCTTTTGGCTATGCCCTTGCACATACTTACTAACCTTAGTGATCTTGACAACTTGTGCCAAGGATAGCTTCGTCTTGTCTCAATAGGTCCTCCGATTCTAAGTACGAAAAACGATATACAAAACATGCATAATAACAAGTAAAAAGAAGAAAATGCTCCTAACTATTACAACATAAAATCCAAAAATAGAGTCCAAATATAATAGTCCAAAATAAAAATCATTGTCTAATAAGTAAAAGAAAAAGAATGCATAAAGAAAAAAAAAAAGAAAAAGACGGGTTGCCTCCCGACAAGCGCATTTTGAGTCATGCTAGACTTTGTTGTTCTATCCCTCCTTAAGCCTTATGAAGGGATTTTAGCTCTTAGTAGCCGGATTTGTCCTTGAGTTTCCACATTTACCTTTTTGCCAACACCAATGGCAATATTGTCATTCCTCCGCAGCTTTGAAAGCCTCTATGTCGCCATCCCCAACGCTCAACACATCCCCCTTTTTGTCAAAGGTGGCACTCGATCCACCTATTTCAAATGTGATCCTTTCTCCTTTCACGTCGATACATGCCCCAACCGTGTTTAGGAAGGGTCTCCCTAGTATGATATGGTCATCCCTTTCTCCTTTTGAAAATATTACATAAAAATCGACGGGGACGAGGAAGTACCCAATCCGTATTGGGACATCTTCCACAATTCCTGCCGGAGTATGCATAGATCCATCGGCAAGTTGGAGGCTAGTACTGGTGTATTTCATTTGCATGGGGCAATATTCATAATAGACATCAAAAGGCATGACGCTAATTGAAGCTCCTAAGTCACATAATGCACCTCTTACCTTATGAAAACACATGGTGAACGAGATGTTGAAACAACCTGGATCTTTAAGTTTGGAGGGAATGAGGATCTTCCCTTCTTCAAGGTTAGGTTCCTTGTGATTATCCTTGGTTGCTTCTTTTTCCATAGATATCTTGTCAATCCTTTCTTCTAACTTTGAAAGAGCTTCGTTTGTTGCCAAATTTGCCTCTTCAATCATTTCTTCCAATTTCCCTTGTGCTTTTATCATTGACATGATCAAAGCTTCGAGACGGGATGTCTCCTCATGTGTAAGGGCTTTGGCTGGTTTGGATAGCGTTTGATTAATGCTAAGTTCATGGGGTAACCTATAAATTGTCTCCTTACTCTTTCCATTCCCAAGAGGGTGATCACAAGGTTTGTCACTAATCATGTTGATTGTGACGATTGATGCATGGCACGTCCCCCCCTTGGGCATTTTGGCTAGAACTCGATGGAGTCAACTCTTCCACTCTCTTTTGGAGAGATAGAATGGCTGATTTGATTGAGTTTAGGCTAGAAAGGAAGTAAGAGCTCATGTTATGTTGGGTTTGGGTTATCTCCCTTAACTTGACATCTATTGGACCATTTTGAAAAGGTGGGTATTGTGGTGTATGAGTAAGTTGGGTTTGATGAACTCGTGGGTGGAAAGGGTTTAAGGTTGTGAGTTTGTTCCCACATCGTTGAGGTACATGCCCTATCCCACCACAAAGTTCACATGGTGTTGTAATTGAGGTAAATGGTTTGAAAGCTTTGGGACGATATAAGGTACTTTTCGGGGTGGTTTCATTGGATTGATTAGGACAAGCTAAGGAAATTGTAGTGTCAACTTCATTTGAAGTTTCCACTCGACTCTTCTTTCGCTCTCCCCCATTGGGTTGTGAACCTTCCCCTCTTTCATTTTGTGATTTATTTGATAGGTTTGATAAATTGGTTCTAAACCTACGGTGAAAAGCGACGACAATCTCTTCCCACTGCATAGGTCTTGTGGCTTCTTTTAAGCGACGGGTGAACCACCATTTTGCTTCTCCCTTTAGTGATAAAGGAAAGAGTGCTTCTCTAATTTCATTTTGGGTGATTCCCTCCCTCACTATGTTTTGACAAAACTCACAAAAGGTTTGAAGATGATGAGACGGGTTTTCGTCTGGTTTTCCTCTAAATTGATTACCCTCGATGAGAGCAAACAAAGTCAAATGGACCCTTAGGATCCCACTGGCAATCTCAAAAACCCGGTACCTTGGATCTTCTCTAGTTAGCACCATTTTATCAACCTACAAGAAAAACACAAAAGAGAAAGTTAGAAATGAATTAGGTACGGTTGCACCTAAAAATGGTAGAAATAAAAACCAACAATACATAAATAAACAAAACCGTGCTCCCCGGCAACGGCGCCAAAATTTGATCGGTTCTGTCGCGGTCCCGAAACAAAAATAATTTACCCGGACTAGGCTAACAACATAAGGAATGTAATTAGGGAAGTAGGGTGTCGATCCTCAGGGAGTACGTGTTACTTATGAATTGTTATGGA
This sequence comes from Heliosperma pusillum, assembly GCA_022085475.1. Lineage (NCBI taxonomy): Eukaryota > Viridiplantae > Streptophyta > Magnoliopsida > Caryophyllales > Caryophyllaceae > Heliosperma > Heliosperma pusillum. Next base: position 7,109 of record JAIUZE010021588.1, on the reverse strand, counting down.
TTGGTTTTCATTTAAAATCGAGTCACTTGAGTTGTTTGTCTGAACTATTAACATAAAATAAAATGACAAGAATATAAATGACGATATGTAAGAACAAATATGTAAATTGCAAAGTAAAAAACCCAAAACAGAAGACATACCCGATCGGGTTGTCACGTACCCGATCGGGGAAGTCCTCTGATCCGAATATTGACAACTAATTTCTAACTAAAGACGGTATTTAAATGACAATATTGAAAGTCTAACTAACTAAACTAATAATCAGGACAATAAAAATAAAGTGAACTATCTAAGAACGGAAATAAAAAGACAGTAAAATAAACTATCTAGGAACGGGAATGGTAAGACGATAAAACAAACTAACTAGATAACAACGAAATAAACTATCTAATGCGGTAAAATGAACTATCTAATAATAGAAATAAAATGACAATAAAATAAACTATTTAAAACGATAAAGTAAACTAACTAATCAAGTTGATATAGTGAAAGAGAAATACATGTAAAACTAGTTAAAAGTTTCATAGATACCAATATTAGAATTACTTATGATTGTCTAGGCCTTGTAGCGGTATATTCCTTCCGGATTCGTACCGACCTTTTAGTGGGTCCTAACGTCCTTTCAACATGGTTAAGTCACTAAACCCCTATTGATAGTCCTAATTCCTATCCCAACTCTCGTCATAAAGATAGAAATGACTAATACAAACAATTGCTTATGGCCACTAAACAAAGTTATAGAATTTGACACGACCAAAGGAAGAAACAATTTAGACGGTTCAATTGGTAACTACTCTTCTTATAATTCATTTAACTCGTAAATCATTTCAAATATTACAACTCTATTTATTTTATTTACACAATAATAATTTTACAATATTAGAATTAATCTAATCTATGTGATTATGTGATTAAGTAGATTAGTAAGAAAAAGATGTAAGAAATTAAACTATGAAATACAAATACTAAAGTGATTATGGTGATTATGTTAACAATGATTCTAATGATATTTTTAAGGATTATATGATTAGGTATATTATAAGGTGACATGCTAAATAATACTTTGGTTTTAACTAAATTGATTTTAGGTTGATTTCCTACTAACAACAATATTATGAAAATGATACTAATGAGATTATAATTCATGGTGGTTAAAATTGCATAAGTAAATAAGATTAGAGAATTACCGATAAGGAAAATGAGTATATAAGAATGAAAGTAAGAACAAATACCCAATAACAAAAGCTAAGTAAACACTAGAGAAATACTAAAAAGCTATAAAAACTTGTAAGAAAGTGTGCTAAAAGAAATGATAATAGATTATTAGATTATTGTAAGATTGTGTGTTTTTATGCTTGGATGATCATTGGCTTTTATAAGGCTGCATGACTGCTGATCCTCTTGCAAATTCGTACCCTAGTCAATGCATTAAACCACCCATTTAAGCTCGGATTGAAGAAGAGCCAAGTAACGTCTTCTTGCAGAAATACCCGATCGGGTAACAGGCAATCCGATCGGGTTTTTGTGTAAGTCGGATTTTCCGTCTTTTCATCTTAGGCACGGAATCCTATGCCTTAGTCTTTGGTCAATGCATTACGGAATTGGGCTTGGGCTGATCTTATCTTGACTTGGGTTGAGTTTTCTTCTTAAAGTTCCAAAGCCAAAATTCAAATTGAGTCCATTCGAGGAAAGATGTAGCGGAATTGTAATGAAATTGTGAACTGGCTATCATCAATTCCTTGAAAACTCGTATCCTAGTGTCTTTGCTCCATAAAGTAGGAAAATATAGCAAAACCGCTTCATTTCCTATAAAACGAGTCAAAACACGCAAAACAACTAGAATAGCAGTATTAGCTCGTTAATCACTTAACAAAGTGCATAAATCGTATAGAAATCGAGCTAAAACAGGGGATAAATCAATACAAAATATCACTTATCAACATATTGTCTTAGATTCATTGTAGTACCGTTCTAATTGTTGTTTCATTTCCTAGATTGTCAATTCGCGTTGTTATTATCACCATATAAAGAGTCAGAATCAAATAAACATGACAATCCTAGTTTTCATTGTTAATATCATCTTAGATTCAAACATTATCATGAGTGAGTAATCACCTTTTTAAGGTGTAGGGTAGCCATGTTAGATTGATTAAAAGATGTTAATTGGATAAAGAACTTGTGCCTTTAAAACGTTGTGTCTATGCATGTTTGGATTGTAACGATAGTTAATGACTTCTGGCCGGAAATCATCGACTAAAATGGAAATCTTTTCCAAGGTAGAGATGCGCGAATTGAATAGACAAAGCATGACATGGTAGATTAAGACCTAGTAAATTGCCTAAAAAGTCTGCTAGACCATCTGATCTATGATTGTAATGAACTCATCATTCTTACGAACTCACAATGAATTATTTGCATGTTCAAAATCCAATTTCATCAATATGTCAATCTACATGTGTGAACCTACTTCCCTAGATGCTTTTCATCACTTGCTTTATTGTTTTCATTTTTTTTTATTTTGTTTTCATTTATGCTTTATATTAGTTTAGATATCAAAATCCCAAACCCAGATATTCGTTAGATAAAACCCAATTGCGAGACATTTCACATTCTATAGGAAACACCATCTCCCTGAGGATCGACCCCTACTTCCCTAATTACATTAATTTGTTATTAGCCTAGTCTGGGTAATTTATCTTTGTATTGGGCTTGCGACATGCCCGATCAAATTTTGGCGCCGTTGCCGGGATGCACGGTTTAGTTTTCCTTTTTCTTGTGATTTTTATCGCAATTAGTTTTATCTAGTCTTTAGGGACCCAAATCCCTTTAGACCTCTCTTGATTTTTCGCATTAGCTTTTCAATCTTATGCCCAGATCTTCTAGACTAGGGACCCCTATCTCTTTAGACCCTGATCTAGAAAGAACTCCGCATAAGAGACGAAAGCTATTCAACGAAATCTCAAAAGCTTCTGATACTTCAAGTTTAGACCGTATTCGTGAGAAATACTCGGATATTTTATCTAATCTTGAAGGCGAAGAAGATCCATTCTCATCTTCATTCTCAAAAACCAATCAACCTTCAAACAACATTACATCTTCACCTTCACATTAGGAAATGGTTCGACTTTCCGACCATTCTAAACCTACCGCAGATACACTTCCAAGGGGTATTACTACACCCCAAATCACAGCCGAAAACTTTGAAATCAAACATGCCTTCATTAACCTTATAGAAAGAAGCCAATTCAGTGGCAATGCCACAGAAGATCCCAACCTTCACATCCAAAACTTCTGTGACTATTGCTCCACTATTAGACAAACTGGAGTCACCCAAGGACAAATTAGAGAGATGTTCTTCTCATTTTCCTTGAGGGGCAAGGCAAAGTTGTGGATTCATAGCCTTGATAAGGTTACATTAGGTATAACCGATTGGGAGAGTTTAGCTCTTGCCTTCTATCAAAAGTACTTTCCTCCAGAAAAGACCGCTTTGTTGAGAAGTCAGATCACTGGTTTCCGACAAGGGGATGATGAGAGCCTATATGAAGCCTGGGAGAGGTACAAGGACTTGCAAAGAGAGTGTCCTCATCATGGGATAGATCCATGGCTCCTTGCCATCACATTTTATAATGGGTGTTATATAGAGTCTCGTCGAAACCTGGATTCTGCTAACAATGGAAGGTTTAATCAAATCAATGTTGAAATTGCTCACACTACCATTGAATCCATGGCAATTCACGATTCTCAATATAGAAATTCCCGCTCCATACCATTGAAATCTAAGCAAGAAGACCCCGCTTTGACACTTTTACAAGCTCAAGTAGCCCTTCTCACACAAAAGCTAGAACAAATCCAATCCTCTACATTTCAACAGAGTGACAATGGTGTAAGTAAACTTGAAGCCATGATACTGCAATTCGCTCAAAGGCAAGACACCATGATAGCTCAATTCCAAGAGAGTGATCAAGCTAAGAATGCCGCCATCAAATTGTTGGAAGCTAAAATTTCCCAATATGCCTCTTCTAATACCTACCAAAAGCAAGGGCAGCTGCCTTCACAATGTTACCAACCTCACGAAACTGTAAATGCCATTTCCTCGAGAAGTGTTAAGCATAATGATGAGCCCGTGGTTGTTGATGTTGAAGCTGAGGTACCCATGTCAAAAGGGAAAGAGCCCGAGATTCCTATTGAGATCAAAGTCCCATTTCCCCAAAGATTAGCCAAGCACAAGGAGGAGGCAAAGTATGGTAAGTTCCTTGACGTCGTCAAGAATTTAAAGGTAACAGTCCCTTTCATTGAATTGCTTTCCCAAGTTCCTTCTTATTCCAAGTTTATGAAGGAAGTCCTCAAAAAGAAGAGATCCTTCAATGAGATGAAGACCGTAGCTTTCACTGAAGAGTGTAGTGCACTCTTGCAAAATCAGTCTCCACCAAAACTTAAGGACCCTGGTAGTTACTCCATCCCTTGCACTATAGGCACGTATACCATTGATAAGGCCCTTTGCGACCTAGGTGCTAGTGTAAGTGTCATGCCCTTCTCTATGTTTGAAAAACTTAACATGGGTGCTTTGAAATGCACTAATATTACTTTGCAAATGGCGGACTGTTCTCTAAAACAACCTATGGGTGTTTTAGAGGATGTGCCCGTCAAAGTTGGTAAGTTTTTCATTCCCGTTTACTTTCTAGTACTTGACATGTCCGAGGATTCTCAAATCCCAATCATTTTGGGAAGACCCTTTTTGCACACCACTGGTGTAGTTTTTGATGTCAAGAATGGGAAGTTGACATTAGAGATAGGAGATGACAAGGTGACCTTTAGTAAACATTCCACCGTTAGGACTCCCGTGTTAGAAGACACATGTTATGTGCTTAATGTTGATGACTCTTATATTGTTTCTTCTATGCCTCGATCCTTACTGACGGATCCGCTGGAGGCACATGTTAGTGTTGATTCTCTTGCAGGTGAGCATACTAAAAGCACTACTGCTAAAAGTGCTAGAAGGGGCTATTCCCGGAAAAGCTTGGCATGGATGGAAAATGTAAAGAACGCTATGAAAATGAGCTTGGATGATAGTGAGCTTAAGGATAAAGGATGATTTCAAACAAAAAAAATGAAGTCTACCAAGACTTTTAAATTGCGCTTCTCGGGAGGCAACCCGTGTTCCTTTTCTTTTTGCATTTTTAATTTTGTATTCCCTTTTTCGTTGTTAGGATTTATTTTGCAGATGAAAGAGTTTTTGAAGAATCTATAAAGACCTTCCTTGTCAAGTCCAAAAGACTAGCTTGGGGGAGTCCGCGCTGACTAGTAAGCTTCACTCTTCTTTCATTTTTTCTTTTCCCCCTTTAAACATCTCATTGCATATTTTGTCTTTGTGCTCACATTAAGGACAATGTGATGTTTAGCTTGGGGGAGGGATTGCATTTTCCCATTTTTGCATTTTATTTGTTTATATTTTTCAAATTTTGAATAAAAAAAGAGAAGATTTTAAAGAGATTTTAAAAATTTATGAACATCATTGAATGCTTTTCATGCTTTGCTTGCTTGTTTACTATGCTATCATGTTACATTTCCCAAACTTAGAGCTTTCAAAAGATAATGATTTAATATTCATTGAATTGTGCATACATGGGAAAGTCTTGTACACAGTAGGCATGGAATGAATCTATAGATGAGTACGCTTGATCTTGACATTTGGCAAGTTACATATATTGTAAGGTAGAACCTCCTTAGGCTGGTACATCTATACCTAGTCTCATCTTGGTGTGTGTAGTTCTCCTTGTGATGTGTGTCATTTCAAAACGCATAAGTATGGTTCTCATTTCATTTCTATAAGCATTGCATTCATGATTCACTAAGATTTGAAGCTTTTTCACTTTTGAATTACACCTCAAAATAAGCCCCTTCATACAAATGCTTCACAAAAATAATAGCTACATATAAAAACTGCCTACCCTGTTGAGCTAGTAGCTCGATTATGGTGTATGGGTGCTCTTTTGAGAAGATTTTGTTCCTTGATGTCAAAGTGAATTTAGGAGAACGAAAATGTTCAAGAAGTGAAGTTATGTTCAAAAGAAAAGAAAAAGAAAAAAAATGAATGAAACAGAAAAAGAAAATGAAAAAAAGAAATAGAAAAAAAAGATAAAAAATAGAAGAAGTTGTGAGTATCTCCTCAAAATGTCTATTCAATCAATAGAAGGAGTTTACCCTTGTGTTTCGTGTGTAATAAGCCAATTTGTTTCTTTTGGCCTCGTTATCCGTCTTCTGGGAAATCAATCGAATGTTTGGATTGAGTATTCATTTATCATTGGTCAGTTGCTAGCTCACTCTAACCTTCACATGACCATAACTGTTTGTCCACCTTTCACCCATTTCCCAAAGCCTTCTTCTAATCTTTTCGGCTTCTTTTCTATGTGCATTGTGATCTTTGACTTGTGTTTTGAATTGTTTACCATATTAGACTGCGGACACATTTTCATAAGTCGTAGATAGGTGAGTGTCTCAAACATTTACACATAAAGAAAATCACCTTTTACATACATTGAGTGTTCGAGTGTACCGTGAGAGTCCATTTGTCAAAAGATCATGCAAGAGCCGAAATTCTATAGTGAAATTCTTTGTGCTACGCCGTTATGTAAATCTCAGCCATGTTTATGTATCATTCTTGCCCACGTTGTTTTTGGGTTATGATTCATTATGTTTCCAAAGCTTTATGTTGAGATTTGTTTCCTGATGGTGTAGTAACCAACGCTTGCAACCTTGTCCTGGTATTGTTTGTTATGTTTGCTTGAGGACAAGCAAAGGTTTAGCTTGGGGGGGGGTTTGATAAGTGAATATTTGTATGGTTTTAACCCCCAATTTAGCTCGGTTTTGTATGTCATTTGTGCTTTGTTAAGCCACTTTATGAGCTAATATCGTCTTCTAGGCGAATTCCTATGTTCTAACATGTTTTGTAGGAAAGTGACGTTTCTACGCCCTTTTTCTATATTCCCGAGCATTTGCCTAGAACCCGACGATTTGAAGAAGCAAGCTTGACCAAGTGAAAGGCATTTCAAGAAGGTTCACTAATTCGAAAGAGAGAAGAAGCAAGGACGATTTCGTAGTTGTCGGAAGAT
>JAIUZE010021587.1:0-25259 GCA_022085475.1 Heliosperma pusillum | reverse complement strand
TGAAAGACAAACGATTTGAATACAGGCATAAGTTCTTAGCACAGTCAATAGTCGACTTCTGTAACTCGAGGCTATACCACAAGGTAGGATAAACATCCTAGTCCTAGACTGATCAGACCTAGCGACAACAGCTAACCCATTCCTTGTCTCATGACCAAAAGTACATGAGAATCTCTACTAGGAGACCCCCTAAGCAGAGTTGGCTAGTACTTAAGCTGGCTCCATTCCCAAAGTGGAAGCAATTAGGCAGCCATGCCCCGGCTTGGTATCAAAATCCCAAGCCAGTGACACAAAAGCTATCAAGCTGTGAACTCCATATGCTCGTTAAAGATAGTAAGGCCTATCAATGTCATGGTCCAAGATACTCATTTAGAATTAGAATGGTCAAGACGCCATATACTCATAATTCTCTAAGGGTACTTAGTCAACACGACACCAACCATATAATCAAACAGTCACGGGAAAACATCCTATCATGTGACGAATTGCATATCAATAATAATCAAATATCATATCGCCTCATATCTACTAAGGCTAATTCAATAATTAAATACAACCTTACTTGAAGACAAATCCCCGACCCGAGTCCCGCGACGGGTCATCAGTCAAAAACGGGGTGACTAGATCTTAGTTTGACCAAACCCGTTTGGTCAAACCGGCTAGAAACAGAGTCTTTACCACATAGACTTGATCATAAAAATCATCATATTCATTTCATGCTATTTTATTCTAATTTCTAACATGTGAATTATTAATCTTACGAAACCCGCTTGACTTAAAGGATATCAAATTAAACTACAATCTTATGCTATAATTTCTAACATGTGAGAAATAATAATATTATGAAAACCGTTTAATTAAATAATTTACTTATTAAAATTTCCCACTTGCTAAATATTACAAAACATGATATAATAATAACACTAAACTCAAAAACCGTCACAAGCCCACAGGAGGGCTCACGGGTCAGCCAAGACCGGACCGGGTCTGGACTGGCCCACGGGCCTGGTTTGGGCCGGTTTTGGTCAACATTTCTAAAATCGTTTTCTTAATATTTCCCGCATGCTTAACATATTTAAAACCCGTCAAAACAACAACAAAACAATCAAGTATCGACACAATCCCAAAGGGCCAAATAACGGGCCAACCTAGACCGGGCAGCCGGGCCTGGACCGGGCCTGCCGGGCCTGTTTTCAGCCACCACTCACGGCCACCACTCACGGCCACCACCAACAACAACCCCAAATTTATTTCTAACATGTTTTAATTAACAACCATCCATTTTAACAACCAATTCAACCATCATTCATACTAAAATTATGATTATGAACAAACCATCCAACATGTCAAAAACACTAAATATGTTAAAAACTCATAAAACTTAATAATAATAACAACCTAGCATGTTACTACTTAAAACCGTAAATAACAAAAAGATATGTGACATTAATTCGTCGAGTAACTCGGTAATCGTTACCTTAGCTAGCACAAAACCAAATAGCACCAAAATAAGACCTAAAAACCCGTCTACTAATCTTCTTCTAAAATATACGAGTCACCAAACTCGTCTTCATAATCTTCTCCTATAAGAAATGACAAAAATAACATTATTAGTACTAAAACTTGATTTCAACAATTAAAGTGTTGAAAACGATTTTGTCGGAATTGAAAACGAAACGTACATGGAGATGAAGAGCGGAGAGGAGACTCTAGAAATATAATTTAGAACGGATTAGGCCAAGTAACGAAGGTTTTGTGACGATTTTGCTCAAGAACGATCAAGAACACGAAGAACAATTGTGATTATATTAAAGAAGGTATTAAGTTGATATTAAGTTGATTTAATGTAAAATAGAAAGATAATTAGTGAGTAAGAGGGGAGGGTTGGGCCGTGTAATATAGAGGATTAACGGGAGTCTGGTTTTGAACTTGTTGTTACGGGATTGACTCGGGTTTTATAAATATATTATGGTGAATATCTAGATATTATTAGATATTATGTTTGTTTAATCAAATATCTAGATATTATTAGATATTATGATAGTTTAATGAAAATATCTAATCCTAAGGGACAAGAGGAAGAGGCGTGTGGAAGAGGAAGAAATCGGGTCTGTTTTTAAGCGATTTGTTGCGGAATTTAAGTTGACAGATCGATGAAGTTACAAATATCTTAGATATTTGTATTAGTTTAATCATAAGTAATCAAAAGATCTAAAATGAGGGAAAAAGGTGACTTGGGCGTGTGGCACATGTAGGAGTCGGGTTTTGGGTTTGTTTAGGGACTTAAGTTGACTCGGGAATAGTTAAATGAAGTTCGGGTTTAAACCGTATAACCTACTCTTTAAATCCAAATAAATTCAAAATAATTATATTAAATTATTATAAATTCAAATAAATCGTAATAAATTAAAATAAATTAAATTTATTACTTTTCAAATATAATTTCGGTCTTTCAAATTACGGGGTGTTACAGAATGGGTCAAATATCCAAAAGACATGAAATGCGTCAACACGGCATATTAGTGTTGGAGCTAGTGTCCTCCACAGTTAGTGTGATAACAGCTAAGGTTCACTGGTATACTTTGTATTATAATCAGTTGATTAACGTTTATCGATAACGGTTGGCTTACTAGATAAGTTTGACGTTCTTGTCATACAGATGGCGGTGATCAACTGATCCCTAAAAGTCACACCTAAAGGGTGTGTTTGAGAGATGTGATTATTTGAAAAAATAATTGATCGGTTTCTGTCGCGGTCCCGATACAAAAATAATTACCCGCACTTAGGCTAACAACATAAGGAATGTAATTAGGGAAGTAGGGTGTCGATCCTCAGGGAGTACGTGTTAACTACGAATTGCTATGGATTGGTTTTCATTTAGATTCGAGTCACTTGAGATGGTTGTCTAAACTATTAACATAAAATAAAATGACAAGTATATAAATGACGTTTTGTAAATGACAAATATGTAAATTGCAAAACAAAAAACCCTAAACAGAACACTTACCCGATCGGGTTGTCACGTACCTGATCGGGGAAACCCTATGAACTGAATATCAACAACTAAATTCTATCTAAAGATGATATTTAAATGACAATATTGAAAGTCTAACTAACTAAACTAATAAACAAAATAACAATAAAGTAAACTATCTAAGAACGAAAATAGAAAGACGATAAAGTAAACTAACTAGATAACAATAATGTAAACTACCTAAGAACGAAAATAGAAAGACGATAAAGTAAACTAACTAAACAACAATAAACTATCTAAACGGTAAGATAAACTAACTAATCAAGTTGATATAGTGAAAGAGAAATACATGTAAAACTAATTAAAAGTCTCATAGATACCAATATTAGAATTATTATGGTTGTCTAGGCCTTGTAGCGGTATATTCCTTCCGGATTCGTACCGACCTTTTAGTGGGTCCTAATGTCCTTTCAGCATGGTTAAGTCACTAAACCCCTATTGGGAGTCCTAATTCCTATCCCAACTCTCGTTATAAAGATAGAAATGACTAATACAAACAATTGTTTATGGCCACTAAACATAGTTATAGAATTTGACACAACCAAAGGAAGAAACAATTTAGATGGTTCAATTGGTAACTACTCTTCTTTAAATTCATTCAACTCGTAAATCATTTCAAATATTACAACTCTATTTATTTTATTTACACAATGATAATTTTACAATATTAGAATTAATCTAATTTATATGATTATGTGGTTAAGTAGATTAGCAAGAAAAAGATGTAGGAAATTAAACTATGAAATGTAAATACTAAAGTGATTATGGTGATAATGTTAACAATGATTCTAATGACAATTTTTAGGATTATATGATTAGGTAAATTATAATGTGACATGCTAAATAATATTTTGGTTTTAACTAGATTAATTTTAGTTTGATTTCCTAATAACAACAATATTATGAAAATGATACTAGTGAGATTATAATTCATGATGACTAAAATTGCATAAGTAAATCAAGATTAGAGAATTACCGAATTGGAATATGAGTATATAAGAACGAAAGTAAGAACAAATATCCAATAACAAAAGCTATGAAAACACTAGAGAAATACTAAGAAATAAACTATAAAAATTTGTAAGAAAGTGTGCTAAAAGATATGTAAAGATGATAATAGATTATTGTAAAAGTTGATTAGATAAAGGATGATTATTGTGTGTGATGATCATTGGCTTTTATAGGGATGCATGGCTGCTGATCCCTCTCCAAATTCGCACCCTAGTCAAAGCATTAATGTACTCATTTAAGCTCGGATTGAAGAAGAGCCAAGTAACGTTCTCTTGCAGAAATACCCAATCGGGTATTAGGCAATCCGATCGGGTTTTTATGTAATATGGATTTTCCGTCTTTTCATCTTAGGCACGGAATCCTATGCCTTGGTCTTGGTCAATGTACTACGGAATTGCGCTTGGGCTGATCTTCTCTTGACTTGGGTTGAGGTTTCCTTTTAAAGTTCAAAGCCAAAATCCAAATTGAGTTCATTCGAGGAAGGATGTAGCGGAATCGTAATCAAATCGTGAACTGGCTATCATCAATTCCTTGAAAACTCGTATCCTAGTGTCTTTGCTCCATAAAGTAGGAAAATATAGCAAAATCGCTTCATTTCCTATAAAACGAGTCAAAACACGCAAAACAACTAGAATAGCAATATTAGCTCGTTAATCACTTAACAAAGTGCATAAATCGTATAGAAATCGAGCTAAAACGGGAGATAAATCAGAACAAAATATCACTTATCAAACTCCCCCAAGCTAAACCCTTGCTTGTCCTCAAGCAATCATAACATTCATAACTAGGAGAAGGGTAGTTAACAATGATCAATCTATCATACAAATCTCAAAAAGTAAGCTCTTAATAAGTTGATGAATCATAAACCCGCAGCAACAAGGGCGAAGGAAAATGCGAATCATGGTTGAGATTTACATAACGGCGCAGCGTAGAAAATATTCTTTGGACCTTTTCGGCTCTTGCATGATCTTTTTGACAATGGACTCTCACGGTACACTCATCACTCAAATTTTTGTAAAATAGGAAATATCGGTTCAAATTTGAAGTGACACTCACCTATCTACAACTTATAAGAATGTGCCCGCAGTCTAGTATGGTAGACAATCCAAAACCATTAAGTAAAACTAATCATTATCAAAATATAATGTAAGAAGTCTTAGTAAAGTAAAGAAGAGGCTTGGGAAATTTGGGTAAGAAAGTGGACAAATGAATTTGGTCATGTGGAGCTTAAAGTCAAGCTAGTAATAACCAAATGTGTAGTGGATACTCAATCCAAATCATACCAATTCCCATCAACATAAGTCAAAGCCAAAAGCAGCATATTGGCTTATTAAACATGACAAACCAAATTACGACTTCCCATAATTTTCTTTCTTTTCATTTCATGGAAGCGTTTTTCCTCTTTTCTTTCCTTCTTTTTTTTTCTTTTGAGCTTTCAATTTCATTTTTCATTTTTTCATAATTTTTCAAAGCTCTTTTTTTTCTTTTTCTCTTTCACATCAAAACCCGGGAATTAGTAATCCCGAGACAATTTCACACCAAATGGTGGCATTATCAGAACATCGCAAAAGCATAGAACACCCCTACACATATAGTTGGTTACTAGCTCAACAAGGGTAGGCAATATTATAATGTAGCTAGAAAGAAGGGTGTTTTTGCGAAAGGTGAACAAGAGATTGAATGGCTTCAAAATGTAGATCATGACAGTAATACTTATAGAAATTGGAATAAAAACCATACTTATGCGTTTTGATGTAACACAGACTATAAGGAGAAACTACTCACTCCTAAACTGGGATCGGGTTCAGATGTACCGCCCACTGGAGGCTCTACCTTACAATATGAGTAGCTTGCCAAAGTCAAGATCAAGCTTAATTAAGTCCAAATGCAATTTCCTACCTACTGTGTACAAGACATCCCCATGAATGCATAATTCCTCATAATATAACGAAACATCAACTTATAAAAACTATAAAATGAGAAATGTAAGATAGAAATGATCTTTTCTTTTTGATTTTCGATTTTTTCCTATAAAAACTAAAAAGAAATTAAGAAAACTAAAAGAAAATAAACTAAAAAGAAAACTAAAAATCTAAATGCAATCCTAAATGCAGTTCCTAAATGCAAATCCTCCCCCAAGCTAAAACTTCACATTGTGCTCAATGTGCATGCAATTATAACAGAGACAAACCTAAAAACGGTTGGTAGCACATGAAACAGAAAAAAGATATGAAATTCTAATGGGAAAAAGGGCTTAAAAAGAAAACTAAAAATGCAAAAGAAAGAACGGAAAGAAAGAAAATTCTTACAAAATGTCTAGCCTCCCCCAAGCTAGTTATGAACAAGGGGAGCTAATCATTAAATCACAAAGGCCACCAGCTACGACCTCTCCATTCAGAAGGAGGTGGCTCGGGTGCGGATCCAGAAGCATCTGCATAGTGGGTATCATCTGCAGAATGATAACTACCACGAGAAGGAAAGATCCCGGTTGGGTTGCTGGCTCCAAAGGTCTGATACTCCTCCACTTGGTGATCAGGAAAATCACCTCCATACCCTCCAAAACTCTCGACGCCATAGTCGGTTCCACAGTAATCCGGTCCGGTTCGCGGCACACCTGCACCATAAGCAGCACCATACCTCCCTTCGGGCCAAGTATAAAAAGACGGGTGGGGGCCCTCGGGTCTAATCACACCTTCTCTAGCAAAGTGGTCATATATGGGGTGCAAAGCAAGCTGCTGGTCGGACTGAATTCTATTGATTGACAAGGTTAAAGCTTCAAACATGGCGGTGACATCGCCCTCAGCATGGGTCGAGTGAGAGGATGATCCAACCTCAGGGCGGCTGGATCTAAGCTGAACAGGGGGGTCAATGGGAGTAATATCCCCAACAGGAAGGTAGTAAGTGGGTCGAGGTAAGATAGCCTCACCCTCTTGAAGTGGAGGTCGCTGCCGAAGAAATGGAATTTGCTCTACCTCGGCGGTCAACTTGACCGAATCACGGCCAGCAATCCTCCAAATCATATGGGGGTGAGAAACACGAAACCAGTTGAGCTGAACAAAGTATTCATAATCTAACCCATTTCCCATCTCGGTGGGAGGTGTAGTCAATGCCTGAAGGTCGGTGGTGGCTTGGTTAAAGCCACAAACTCGCATAGCTAGGTGAGTGATAAGACCTCCATAGACAATGGCAGTGTTCTTGGGATTAATAGCTTTGGTCAACTGAACAGCAAAATGATACGGTATACTAACAGACCACGGCTCATCACCATCCACATTCAAAAATCCTCCTAACATTTCTAACTCTACTCGTCTCACCAAATGAGGCTCAACACGACCCAAAAAGGTCCATCCCATGAATCTTTGCCAGATTCTAATAGCGGGATGATGGATATGTTGGGGTGGGACATGGTCCCAACGAGAGACTGGGTAAGTCGAAATAGCACTCCAAAGCAGGCTAACATCAAAGCCTTCCGGAGGTGAGAGAACTGTGTTTTCAGTGGTGAGACCAAAATATCTAGCAAAAGTCTCCAAGTTCATGCTATAATCATCATTAAACAAGCGAAACCGAACTTGAGGCATAGTGTTTCTATTTCTAGACCGATGCAACTCGAAAGAGCTTAAAAATTCAAGGGTTAATTGAGGGTAGGTCTCATAGCTAAAGTTCATGCTAGCACTCATACCTAGACCTCTAAATAACACTTTAACATGCTCAAGAAGTTTCATATGCCTTAAAGAAGAAACATTGAGGAGCTTAGTAGCCCTCATACCTTTGCTTTTAAGAACGCACCATTTTTGCCATTGCTCATGTGAGCTAAACTCTACATCCGGGAAGCTAGGATCATGCATAGCATTCCCTTGATTTCCGGGTTGTTCATTAGCTTCAAGCATTTCAATATCTTCCTCTTGTGCTCTACTACTCTCTCCTTGAGTGGAGGATCTTGCCCTCTTTGATTTCCTTAGTGTAGGTGCCATTTTATACAAATAACTAGTATTAAAACACGTCATTTATAAACACAATTGGATAGCATAAGTGTTTAGAATACTAAGCCTTTAAGCACAAATTCAAGCATAGTGACCTTAATGAAACATTATCATGCTATCTTTTAAGCACAAATGGATGACATTAAGCATAACAATATGTCAATTAGGTGAGAAACATATACTTGAATCATGAATTTGGCTACTACCTAAAGGTACCAATGCTAACTTAACATGACAAGATCATAAGCTCATAGTATAAAGCATGAATTCAAGCATCATACTACCACTTAAGCAAAAGTTGTTAACATATAGCAAAGATGAGTATCCTAATTAGCAAATGGGCATCCAAATCAAAGTAATCATCCTAATTAATCTATAGAATTCACTCTATAGCTTGTAAGAATCATTAGAAATCCAATTTAAACAAGTTTTGCAATCAAAATCAAGGACCCCCAAATTGGAATTAGGGTTTGTTTATGTTGGATTTCTGAAAAATATAGAGAGATTGAAGTAACTAAAGTAGAAATAACTTACTTGAAGATACTTAGAAATTGCTCTTGATGAACTATAGGAACAAATTTTGCAAGAATAGACTAAGAATTGAAGGTTTTGAGAAAATTTTGAGTTTTGAAATTGAAGAACACGGGTATAAGGCAGCAAGCAAAGGGTAGCAAATGGGTTTTATAGAAGAAAATAGAGTAAAACACAAAACGGACAATATACCCGATCGGGTGTGCATGAATCCGATCGGGTAAGTTCGCTGATCCGGTTTTTGCTTCTTTTTTCTTTGCCACTTGCTCTTCCCTTTGGGCTATGTCCTTGCACATACTTACTAACCTTAGTGATCTTGACAACTTGAGCCAAGGATAGCTCCTTCTTGTCTCAATAGGTCCTCCGATTCTAAGTACGAAAAACTATATACGAAACATGCATAATAACAAGTAAAACGAAGAAAATGTTCCTAACTATTACAACACAAAATCCAAAAATAAAGTCCAAATAGAATAGTCCAAAATAAAAATCATTGTCTAATAAGTAAAAGAAAGAAAAAGAAAAGAAAAAGACGGGTTGCCTCCCGACAAGCGCATTTTTGAGTCATGCTAGACTTTGTTGTTCTATCTCCCCTTAAGCCTTATGAAGGGATTTTAAGCTCCTTGCAGCTGGATTCGTCCTTGAGTTTCCACATTTACCTTTTTGCCAACACCCATGGCAATCTCGTCATTCCTCCGCAGCTTTGAAAGCCTCGAGGTCGCCATCCCCAACGCTCAACACATCCCCCTTTTTATCAAAGGTGGCACTCGATCCATCTATTTCAAACGTGATCTTTTCCCCTTTTACGTCTATACAAGTTCCAACCGTTTTTAGGAAAGGCCTTCCTAATATAATATAGTCATTCCTTTCCTTCTTTGAATATATGACATAGAAATCGACGGGAACGAGGAAGTACCCAATCCGCATTGGGACATCTTCCACAATTCCTGCGGGAGTATGCATAGATCCGTCGGCTAGTTGAAGACTAGTACTTGTGTATTTCATTTGTATGGGGCAATGGTCATGATAGAAATCAAAAGGCATGACGCTAATAGCGGCTCCTAAATCGCATAATGCACCTTTGACCTTGTAAAAACACATTGTGAAAGAGATGTTGCAACAACCTGGATCCTTAAGTTTTGAAGGAATGAGAATCTTCCCTTCTTCAAGGGTAGGTTCCTTGGAGTTCTTGGTTGCTTCTCTTTGCCTAGATGTCTTGCCAATCCGTGCCTCTAATTTTGAAAAAGCGTCTTTTGTTGCCAAAGTTACTTCTCCAATTCTTTCCTTCAATTTCCCTTGAGCTTTTATCAATTTCATGATCAAGGCTTCGAGACGAGATGTCTCCTCATGTGTAGGGACTTTGGTGGGTTTGGCTTGTGTTGGATTGTTGTAATAAAGTTCATGGGGTAACCTAAAGATAGGCTCTTTACTCTTTTCATTTCCAAGAGGATGGTCACAAGGTTTATCACTAATCATATCAATTGTGACAATCGATGGTACTTCACTCCCTTGGGTGTTTTGACTAGAACTCGACGGGGTCAACTCCTCTACTCTCTTTTGGAGAGATAAAATGGCAGATTTGAGTGAGTTTAGGCTAGAAAGGAAGTAAGAGCTCATGTTATGTTGGGTTTGGGTTATCTCCCTTAACTTGACATCTATTAGACCATTTTGAAAAGGTGGGTATTGTGGTGTATGAGTAAACTGGGTTTGATGAACTTGTGGGTGAAAAGGGTTTAAGGGTGTGAGTTTGTTCCCACATCGTTGAGGTACATGCCCTATCCCACCACAAAGTTCACATGGTGTTGTTATAAAGGTAAATGGGTGAAAGCTTTTGGGCGATATAAGGTACTTTTTGGGGTGGTTTCGTTGGATTGACTAGGACAAGCTAAGGAAATGGTAGTGTCAACTTCATTTGAAGTTTCCACTCGACTCTTCTTTCGCTCTCCCCCATTGGGTTGTGAACCTTCCCCTCTTTATTTTTGTGATTTAGTTGATAGGTTTGACAAATTGGTTCTAAACCTACGGTGAAAAGCGATGACAATCTCTTCCCACTGCATAGGCCTTGTGGCTTCCTTTAAGCGACGGGTGAACCACCATTTGGCTTCTCCCTTTAGTGATAAAGGAAAAAGTGTTTCTCTAATTTCGTTTTGGGTGATTCCCTCCCTCACAATGTTTTGACATAACTCACAAAAGGTTTAAAGATGGTGTGACGGGTTTTCGTTTGGTTTTCCTCTAAATTGGTTACCCTCGATGAGAGCAATAAAAGTCAAATGGACCCTTAGGATCCCACTGGCGAGCTCAAAAACCCGGTACCTTGGATCTTCTCTAGTTAGCACCATTTTTATCAACCTACAAGAAAATCACAAAAGAGAAAGTTAGAAATGAATTAGGTACGGTTGCACCTAAAAATGGTAGAAATAAAAACCAACAATTCATAAATAAACAAAACCGTGCTCCCCGGCAACGGCTCCAAAATTTGATCGGTTTCTGTCGCGGTCCCGATACAAAAATAATTACCCGCACTTAGGCTAACAACATAAGGAATGTAATTAGGGAAGTAGGGTGTCGATCCTCAGGGAGTACGTGTTAACTACGAATTGCTATGGATTGGTTTTCATTTAGATTCGAGTCACTTGAGATGGTTGTCTAAACTATTAACATAAAATAAAATGACAAGTATATAAATGACGTTATGTAAATGACAAATATGTAAATTGCAAAACAAAAAACCCAAAACAGACCACTTACCCGATCGGGTTGTCACGTACCCGATCGGGGAAACCCTATGATCTGAATATCAACAACTAAATTCTATCGAAAGATGATATTTAAATGACAATATTGAAAGTCTAACTAACTAAATTAATAAACAAAATAACAATATAGTAAACTATCTAAGAACAAAAATAGAAAGACGATAAAGTAAACTAACTAGATAACAATAATGTAAACTACCTAAGAACGAAAATAGAAAGACGATAAAGTAAATTAACTAAACAACAATAAACTATCTAAACGGTAAGATAAAATAACTAATCAAGTTGATATAGTGAAAGAGAAATACATGTAAAACTAATTAAAAGTCTCATAGATACCAATATTAGAATTACTACGGTTGTCTAGGCCTTGTAGCGGTATATTCCTTCCGGATTCGTACCGACCTTTTAGTGGGTCCTAACGCCCTTTCAGCATGGTTAAGTCACTAAACCCCTATTGGTAGTCCTAATTCCTATCCCAACTCTCGTTATAAAGATAGAAATGACTAATACAAACAATTGTTTATGGCCACTAAACATAGTTATAGAATTTGACACAACCAAAGGAAGAAACAATTTAGATGGTTCAATTAGTAACTACTCTTCTTTTAATTCATTCAACTCGTAAATCATTTCAAATATTACAACTCTATTTATTTTATTTACACAATGATAATTTTACAATATTAGAATTAATCTAATTTATATGATTATGTGGTTAAGTAGATTAGCAAGAAAAAGATGTAGGAAATTAAACTATGAAATGTAAATACTAAAGTGATTATGGTGATTATGTTAACAATGATTCTAATGACAATTTTTAGGATTATATGATTAGGTAAATTATAATGTGACATGCTAAATAATATTTTGGTTTTAACTAGATTAATTTTAGTTTGATTTCCTAATAACAATAATATTATGAAAATGATACTAGTGAGATTATAATTCATGATGACTAAAATTGCATAAGTAAATCAAGATTAGAGAATTACCGAATTGGAATATGAGTATATAAGAACGAAAGTAAGAACAAATATCCAATAACAAAAGCTATGAAAACAAAGAGAAATACTAAGAAATAAACTATAAAAACTTGTAAGAAAGTGTGCTAAAAGATATGTAAAGATGATAATAGATTATTGTAAAAGTTGATTAGATAAAGGATGATTATTGTGTGTGATGATCATTGGTTTTTATAGGGATGCATGGCTGCTGATCCCTCTCCAAATTCGTACCCTAGTCAAAGCATTAATGTACTCATTTAAGCTCGGATTGAAGAAGAGCCAAGTAACGTTCTCTTGCAGAAATACCCAATCGGGTATTAGGCAATCCGATCGGGTTTTTATGTAATATGGATTTTCCGTCTTTTCATCTTATGCACGGAATCTTATGCCTTGGTCTTGGTCAATGTACTACGGAATTGGGCTTGGGCTGATCTTCTCTTGACTTGGGTTGAGGTTTCCTTTTAAAGTTCAAAGCCAAAATCCAAATTGAGTTCATTCGAGGAAGGATGTAGCGGAATCGTAATCAAATCGTGAACTGGCTATCATCAATTCCTTGAAAACTCGTATCCTAGTGTCTTTGCTCCATAAAGTAGGAAAATATAGCAAAACCGCTTCATTTCCTATAAAACGAGTCAAAACACGCAAAACAACTAGAATAGCAATATTAGCTCGTTAATCACTTAACAAAGTGCATAAATTGTATAGAAATCGAGCTAACACGGGGGATAAATCAGAACAAAATATCACTTATCAATAATCATATTGATGCCTTATTAAATGACTAAAAGGTTAGTCGATGTATTTGACTAAAAGGTTAGTCAATGTGATGATGATACGATTATTTAATAACGATTAAATGATGTTAGCTGGTAATTGAATATAAAATGTTATATTTAATCAATGTATATAATGTTGGTCTAAACTAAATGTAAACTGTTATATTTAAGTTGGCGGATATGTATTACACGATATTATTATAGTGTTTTGGTCCGGCATTACTCGGTTTATGTGACGGTCCATTACTAGTAATAATTAGAATACATATTGCATTATGTACATATTAAAAAATGAGATGCTAACTACCAAATAGAGGTTGAGTTAAATAAGGAAACTAGGTTTTTTTTTCCTTCTCTCCTCTTGATCTCACGGCACATATAGGGAGAAAAATAAGTTTTTCTACTAACCCTAATTGACTCCAAAAAAGACGGCACAAGGGTGAAAAGAGAGAAGAAAATTTCTGATTTTTATCTCTCTCATTCATCTTCATATTCATCATCATTATACACACAAAATTAAAAGTAATTTTGGGTATTCGTTCTAGCACGACGAAGGCATTTCTTGAACCATCTTGGGTGTAACGATTAGGAGAATACCTACTTTGGTATTTGTTCTTAGGCCTTTTACTAGGACCGAAGGTTATTTCTTAATCTCTTGTTTTACTATGCAATTTCATTTATGACTAGAAATTCATATAGTTTTAATTTCATTATAATCCGAAAAATTTAAAGGGAAGTATACCGATATTTCCCACAAGTGCTATCAGAGCCTTTGGCTATGAAATTATTTTATATGTCTTTTTCATTAAATGATTAGTATAATTTTATAAAACAAAAAAAATAATTAAGTTGCTGAAATTTTTTTTTCCAGCCGGCAAATTTTTTTTAGCCGTGAGATTTTTTACGGTCTATTATTTTGATTCATATGTTGTTGTTTTAATGTGTTAAGATAATAATATAATGAATTAGTTGATGTTTTGATTTAATGAGGATTAAATTGAAATGAAAATGGAATTTGTTTTGGATGTTAAAGAACATTCATTGTGCTAAATTTTTCGGTATGAATATACAAAACATTTATGATTAGTTGAGTATTTTGACAATCGATTAATCATGATTTGGATATTCATTTTAAAAGGTTAATTTGAATCATCTAGTTTGTATCAATGTTTAATAATGATTAGATGTTGAATGTTTGTACCGATCTAGTTTTATTAGCATGATCAAATTAATAAGATTAATTTGTATGTTTTTTGTTTTGTTTTTCTTAAAAACCGAAAAAAAAAAAAAAAAATTTGTATCTGCTACTGTTCACGGGTACTGTTCATCCGTGAATAGTGAAAAAAAAAATTTTATTTTATTTTTGTTTATTGCATTATAAAGATAATGTATGTTGATTATTGTTGTGAAAAAGTTCACAATGATAGATACCCTATTATTTTAAAAAGGTTTAAAATAATGTTGAATTTAATTTATGTTATACCCGATAATATGAATTAAATTGGATTATGGTTGATTAAAATTGTTGTGTGCAATTAAGGAATTGTCACATAATTTTAATCATTTTAAAGGTGGTTTGGATAAATTAATCATCATAATTAATGAATTATGTCTTGAATGTTTAATTTATTTTGTTGATGCATTTTATTTTGTTGAATGAATGAATGAATGGATGAATGGATTATTTTGGTATTTTTACAAGAGGTTGTAATTTGTATTGCTTAGTGTGGCCTTAGTAGATTGTGTTATCGTAATGATGGTAACATGATCTTTGATGTATTTTGAGATCTCGAATCTCCCCTTTGTAATCTTTAATTATAATTTTAAATTAGAATGTAAATAGGTTTATATTTTGTAATTTTTAAAAAATTGTATTTTTGAGAAGACCGAAGATGGAGATTGGATAGCTCACTCGCGCTACATGGACCAAGATGGAACATCAAGTCTAGCCTCTAGGGTCCATAAGGATGGATTCCAAAGTGTAATTTTTTGTTCTATTTTTGTTTTTCTTTTGCATGATAGTTAGTGCATCATATTCCGCCTAAACCAAACCACCTACTACTTATTAATTGCATGAAAATTGACTCATATAGATTGTAGGTTAATTATCATGGACATCCAGATGTCACTCAAAATTCTAAAAGCTATCATCTTAAATTATTCATTCTGAAAATGCTAGATCATTCGTTCACTTAAATGAATAAAATTAAAGCTGATAGACCTTCCTCTAAAACCCAAAATTGTTATTAGTCTTTATAGGGAAAACTGCTATGACTCCCTTCTTCGTCGGTAGACATATAGGACCTTACTCTCCATATGATCCCTTCTACGTTGGGTAAGTAGTATGTGTTGACCTATTTTACCTCAACATTATAGTCCGAGTAATATCTCGTGATTATGATGGACGAAAGATAGAATTTACAGAAATTTATCGACCAGGAATTCTAAAAGTAGAATTAGCCAAGTAGTTGGCTTATCAATTTACAGAAATTGAGTTTTGGGATCATTTATATAATACTTGAGGGAGGTCATTTGTATAAATGCAAGAGTCTTCGCATTAATCGGTTTTGCATTAGACTTAATTAAAACGATGAAAATGCTTATTATGTTTTATCTCCTTTCTCGCAGTGTAGCATTCATTTATATCGATAAAACTGTTATAACAAATGGCCGGACATGCTGATGCCCCTATGCCAAATGCCACGCTCGCACGCGAATCCTGGCTTAAGATGTTCATGGACAATATGAATCAGTACACGCGACTGAAGAATAACGGGTCCAACTTTGCGGACTGGGAAGCTTCATTACGGAATACTGCCATAGCTGACGGTAAGCTCAAGTACTTGACTGAGCCACTACCGCCTAACCCAGGCCCCAATGCAGGAGCAAATGAATCACTTGCTTATAGTGATTTCGTAATGGAGGCTGATGCGTGTATTTTATATAGACTTTCTAGTCCATTTATTGCACGCATTTCTATGTCATTTAGGTGATATTATATCACCATATGCCCCTATTTGGCTACTTTGTACTTTCATTACTGTTTTGTAGGTACAAGCTGCGTAGTAGCGGAAACCGAGCCAAAACAGTCCACTTTGCATGCATTTAGGAGAATGGAAGGAACGGAACAGAAGCTCTTGCATGGGAAAGCGTGAAACCGCTCGCAATCAAGTCCAAAGCCATGTCCAACACTGCACGATAGGCCAAAAGACCTCGATCGATTATATATTTGGTCGATCGAGGAGTGTGGAAGAGAATAGTTGCTCGATCGAGCTGTCCTGTACTCGATCGAGTAAGTAGCTGCTGAAAAGTTGCTCGATCGAGTAGAATTGTTACTCGATCGAGTGATTTCCTCCAATAAAGTCCTCGATCAGGTGGTTATTTCCCTCGATCGAGTAGAATCTATCATGGGCCTTAAGTCCATAGCTTAATTAGGGTTTAAGAGTCGTGTTTTGCATTATATAAACTCTTATTGTCGTCATTAGGAATTATTCAGAATCATTAGGATTCTGAACCCTTAGGGTTCGGAATTATTAGCTTTAATCTTCCTTTAGTTTTCTAAACTTTATCTTTGGTTTGCATTCGGGTTTATCGACGTAGGATTTGTTCTTTACGCCGGATTTGCTAAGATTGTAAACTCCTTTCTTCTTTTCTCTCTTTCTTAATCTTAGTCTTAATTACTATTTCTCTTTCGTAATTACTGCTGCGTTATTGTTCATGCTTGTTAATTACGGTTTTATTATATCTTATGTCATATGTTTAATCGTCTTAGTTAGCATCGTTCATAACATGAGTAGCTAATTCTCTTGTATGTTGGGATGAGGGAAACTGTAGTAAAGGCATGTTAGGATAGATTAGTTTAGCTAGTCGTGAGAATCGATCTTTGCAATTTAATTGAGGTTTAGTCGAATGAGTGCACGCAGGAGACTAGGCTAGGTAGTTAACCCCGACCTGGATCGAGAGATTGGAAGGGAAGGCTTGCTTAGAATTGATAGGTGACTCCTAAGAGGACGAGAGTTAATTAGGAAAATCCCTAGGGCGGTTTGAGACCGAGAGGAGAAAACCATTGCTCTTCTCATTAAAAGATTGACTGACTTAGTTAGCCTGTAGATGCCGATACTTCAGTAGACCGAATCCTAACATATTCTTTCTCTATCTTTATTTCTCTTCCTTTAATCTTTTTAGTTTAGTATAAACCTTTTCAAACCCCCATAGATTGTTACTGGCAGAATTAGATTTCAGTTAATTAGTTTCCTCCCTGTGGAGATCGACCCTACTTCCGCTATCTTCTTAGTTAGTTGACTTAGGTTTTATTTTTGGTGTATAACGACCACATCAGAGGCGGGTGCGATAAAGAACGTACTCATCTTTTCAATGGAATCGAATTTGCAAAGACGATTCATTGCCCAAGGTGCAAACAAGATTTTCACCACGCTCACTAACGAGTTCTCAAAAGCGCCGCAGATCGTTATGTATGAGCTTACCACTCGCTTCTTTGAAGCGAAACTCCAGAAGGGCCAACCGGTTAGCCCACACATTCTCGATATGATCGAGAATCTCAAAAAACTGGAGGCACTTGATTGCAAAATCAAAGAGAGCGTGGTCATTGACCGCATGCTTCATTCACTTCATGATGGTTTTGCCAAATTCAGGGCAAATTACTATATGAATGATTTGAAGAGAAATCCTCATCAGCTACACTCACTTCTCATACAGACTGAGAAGGATCTGAAATTGAGTGGGAGCCTGAAGCAGAACGTTCTCATGATTGCAAACAAGGGTAAGGGTAAGGGCAAGGCTCAGGCCAACCTAGCTGTAGGGAAGCCAAAGTTAAAGAAGCCAGGAAAGGGCAAGAGTGGGCCTGGTGAGACTAGCAGTAGCTCACAAGGCAAGACAAAGAGCAAAGAAAACATGGAGTGCCACCATTGCCACAAGACTGGGCATTGGAGGCGGAACTGTCCCGTGTATGCTGAAGACGTAAAAGCAGGCCGCATCATTCCTGTTGATATGTCTTCTTTTATTCATATGATTGAGATTAACCATGCAAGTTTCGGAACTTGGGTACTTGATACTGGTTGTGGTTCTCATCTGTGTAATCATTTGCAGGGCCTAAGAAACATCAGAACTCTCGAAAAGGGTGATGTGGACCTGCGAGTGGGGAATGGAGCAAGAGTAGCTGCCATTTCAGTGGGAACATATGTAATCCAACTCCCGAGTGGATTTGAGTTATTTTTAAATAACTGTTACTATGTACCCAGTTTATCTAAAAACATTATTTCAGTTTCCGTACTCGATAAGGACGGTTTTTCATTTGTAATAAAGGATAATAGCTGTATTTTCTCTTTTAACGAAATGATTTATGGTAAAGCAGTTTCCATGAATGGGATTTATGTTTTAGATCAAACCACAGATATATTGCATGTGAGTAATAAAAAGGTAAAGGTTGGTGACAAAGATCAAACCTATCTATGGCATTGCCGTATGGGACACATAAATGAAAAACGCGTGAAGAAGCTCATTGACAATGGGACTATCTCCCCATTTGACTATGCATCATTTGGCACGTGTGAATCATGTCTCATAGGCAAAATGACTCGAATTTCCTTCAAAGGTGTTGGAATGCGCGCTGCTGACCTATTAGGACTCATACATACTGATGTGTGTGGACCTATGTCAATCAACGCTAGAGATGGCTATAGATATTTTATCACTTTCACGGACGATTTGAGTAGATATGGATATGTCTACTTAATGAAGCACAAAAGTGAGTCCTTTGATAAGTTCAAGGAATACCAGAATAAGGTTGAAAACCAGCTGGGCAGAAAGATTAAAGCACTACGTTCAGATCGTGGTGGCGAATATCTTTCGAATGAGTTTGATCAACACCTTAAAAACTGTGGTGTAGTACTACAGTTAACTCCACCTGGAACACCTCAATTAAATGGTGTGTCCGAACGGAGAAATCGAACATTACTTGATATGGTTCGATCCATGATGAGTCACACGGTAGTACCTGATTCATTGTGGGGCTATGCTCTTTTGTCAGCTGCTCTTATACTTAACCGAAGTCCGTCTAAAGTTGTTGACTAGACTCCATTTGAAATGTGGAAGGGAATAGTCCCTAACTTGTCCTTTATTCGGGTTTAGGGCTGCGAGGCTTATGTCAAGTGGAGACACGAGGATAAGCTCGGCCCGTGATCGGTCAAGACATACTTTATTGGTTATCCAAAAGGAATGTTTGGTCATTACTTTTATTCGCCTAACGAACAACGTGTTTTTGTTGCGGCTAGTGCGAAGTTTCTAGAGAAAGAATTTCTCGAGAACAAGACGAGTGATAGAACCTTCGATCTGTCGGAGATTCAAGAACCAACAACCGAGCAACCGATGGAGGAAGATGTTCCTTCATCTTCTGCTGCGTTAATATTCCTGAGGAACCTAGAAGGTCGGGTACAGTCTTCATACCTCCAGACATATACATTGGTATGGTCGAGGAGAACGATAGAGACAATGTTTTGCTCCTATAGAGTAACGAACCCGCTACCTATAAAGGAGCCATGACCTGTTCCGACTCAAAGTTATGGCTTGAGGCCATGCAATCCGAGATGGACTCTATGTATGAGAATGACGTATGGGATCTGGTTGATTTGCTTGATAAGGTTCGGCCTCTTCAGTGCAAATGGCTTTACAAGATAAAGCATTCTGTAAGGGGACAACCAGACACCTATAAGGCACGACTAGTGGCAAAAGGTTTCACTCAAGTGCAAGGATTGCACTATGATGAAATTTTTGCACCCGTAGTCATGATGCGTTCCATTCGAATAATCTTAGCGATTGCCGCTTTTCATGACTATGAAATTTGGCAGATGGACGTGAAACCGCCTTCTTAAACGGTTATTTGGAGGAGGAGTTGTACACAGTACAACCCGAAGGTTTCATTGACCATAAAAATCCTAAGAAAGTATGCAAGCTTAAGCGTTCCATTTATGGACTTAAGCAAGCTTCTCGGAGTTGGAATCATCGTTTCGACCAAGTCATAAAAGCAAATGGTTTCACTCGATCGGTTGAGGAACCATGCTTATCTGTCAAGTCGAGTGGGAGTAAAATCGTTTTCTTGATATTGTATGTGGATGACATACTCTTGATAGGGAATGATATTCCTCTCTTATCTTCGGTTAAGGTATAGTTAAAGAACCATTTCCATATGAAAGATTTGGGCGAGGCACATCGCATATTGGGAATCCGTATCTACAGAGATAGATCACGACGGATGTTATCACTCAGTCAGGAGTCTTATATAGATAAGATTCTTGAAAGGTTCAGCATGACCAACTCCAAGAAGGGGTATCTTCCAATGACGTTTGGGATGCATTTGAGTAAAGCTCAGGCACCCAAGACATCTGAAGAGGTCGAGCGCATGAGTCGAATTCCTTATGCGTCAGCTATAGGATTGATCATGTATGCCATGATATGCACACGTCCAGACGTGGCATATGCTTTGAGTATGACCAGTCGGTACCAAGGCAATCCAGGTGAAACACACTGGATGGCTATTAAAAATATCCTGAAGTACCTACGGAGGACTAAGGATTGGGTATTGACTTATGAAGAAGAGACTGAACTTTGCGCAACCGGTTACGCAGATGCTAGCTTCCAAACGGATCGGGATGACTCGAAATCTCAGTCTGGATTCGTATTTACTCTTAATGGCGCTGCGGTTAGCTGGAAAAGCTCCAAGCAGAGTGTTATAGCAGATTCTACGACTAAGTCCGAGTACTATGCCACTTCAGAGGCTGCAAAGGAAGCTATATGGATTCGTCAATTCTTACAAGGACTTGCCATAGTTCCTAGTTCGAATGACCCGATCACCATCTATTGTGATAATAGAGGTGCCATCTTCCAGGCTAAGGAGCCTAAGTCTAGCAACAAATCTAGACATGTACTTCGGAAGGCTCACATGATCAGAGATTACGTGGAGCAAAAGGAGATAGTGATAGACAAGATTGCTACGGATGATAACATAGCAGATCCTCTCACTAAACCGTTAAGACATGATAAGCATGTAGGGCACGTTACTTCCATGGGAATTAAACGTGTTCCTGAGTTGTATTAGCTGTTTGTATGAATTAGATACATCTTTTCATATACTAATAATAACTTCATCGTATTGTTTTCATATTTTGTTTTTCATGTGGATTGTATGGACAACATTGAACACCACAAAGTGAACTGAATAACATTATATGTGTTTTGGTCCGTAATCGCCTACATGAGCTGATAACTCTGGCTATTATATTGTTAAGTCGATTGATGGTGGGTTCAACGAGCCATAAGTCAAACTGTTGACTGATCGATCACAAATACAAGTTATAAGGATACCTCGTGACGACGTTATGGAGTCCTAAATGTTTAACAACATTCGGTGCCAGGTCGTGGCTTGGACGTCCATAGTGTTCCTAGAGTCGATTCTTTTGACTATCGACTGTCTCTTGAGATTAAGGCAGTTTTTGGGTGACTTTGGTTTCTTTCTCACGGTCGACCGTAACAGGAGGCCAAGCAGATTTTTACTTGGTCATTTCATACTGTGCTTACATCTGCAGGATTCGAGTTGAGGAAAATATCCAACCCTTTATCAGGTTTTGTTATTTCTCAGGGCCACTCGAGGAGTAGTAACTGAAATGCATGGCCATGCTCGAATTGTGACAACCCTCGCGAATGCGGAAATAAAACATACAAGCATGTGATATAATAAGCGGAAATACGGTATTTTAAAAACCATTATACATGCAAGATAAGTATACGAGGAGTGTCAAATTACAAACCGAATACAAAATACTATAAGATAAGAGACGTAGTCTCTCAAAAGGTTAACAATGTCAAAGTGATTAGCAAACTAGCTAATTAACGACTAGAGGTGAATCTTCCAGGGACAACGTCCGCTAGCTCACACCCGAACCCAAAATACCAATCAAAAAGCCATCCAAATCAAGAAACCTGTTCATCCATGAAAAACATGAACGCCACAGTCAGTGGGGAGTAACTCCGGGTTCTCCCAGCCATATCACATTAAACGTACATAAAAGGAAATACAAAAGTAGAAGCATGCATATATGAATATACATGTGAAACACGATAAGGATAGATAGGCAATTCATTATATAACGATAAGAGCATATAGAATACAAATCCGAATCCATCATGTTATACAAAGACTCGGGGAAGACACTCTTAGGCAACCGAATACGCTCACTAGGGCTTGCATCTCACCGTTAGCGGTATAAGTTTGATAAGATTGAGACTCGTCAAACAAACCATGCCAAGTCATGCAATGATCATGAATAATCAATCATGTAATCACGCATCCAAACACAACGACACAAAGACGACATCTCTCACGGTAAATGAAACGCACTAGCACCGTGTACATGGCAAGTATGATTAAAAGGCATCCACGGGATATAACATTTCCCTGAACGCATACACGATGCTATATTTCATATATGTAGACTAATTTCCTCCTGGTAGCACGACGATAATAATACGGTCCTAGTCTAAACCTGGCCATATTCTTGGAATAAACGTGTTCCGATTCGACATGCGATAAACATTTCGCATCCAAGACTCGGTCAATCATTGACGCCGAGTACCCCAAATTCGGTAGAACAATTCACGAAAGAGGCGGAAAAGAGCACAAGCCTCATAACAAGCGGTATTAGCACAATACAATTATTATAGGATTATAACGAAATAGTAATAACTTGATTATACTAGTCATAAACGAAAACAAGAATAAAAGTATAGATTTAGAAATCAACCTCCGGTCCTAGCAATTGGCGTAAAGAACAGAGATATCAAAGTAGATATCCTCCTAATCGTTGCACCCAAGACTGTATGAGAAATGCCCTTGTCTTGCTAGAAGTTTTCAAAAGTTATTGTTAACCTTTTGTTTTGTGTTTTGTGAAAGAGTTACTGTTAGCTTTTTCTTTGTGTGATGTTTAGATGGAGGCCCCTTGTGAGAAATAGAATTAGGTTTTAATTTTTCTCCTGCTTTCTCAATCCTCTCTCACGGCTCCCTAGGTTGGTTTTTATATGAGGAGATTTTTTTGTCTCCTCAAAAATAACTACCCATTGACTAAAAATCGAGTGTATCTGGATACTTTCGTTTTTGGTCATTTTAGCTTCCAATATAATGTAATATATTATAATCGTCGTTTTACATGGACCGACATTATAATCCATCATTAATTATAAATATCCGTATATTTATAATTTCCCAATTAATTATAACGGTTTATGTTTAATTAGCTTACATTAAATATCCAATTTCGAATTAACAGTTAATTCGTCTCAGCTAACTTTATTTAATCATTATTAAATAATCGTCTCATCATCACATTGACTACCTTTTAGTCAAATACACTGACTAACCTTTTAGTCATATAATAGGGCATCAATATGATTATTTTCTCAAATAATCACATCTCTCAAACACAATCCGATCGGTGTGACTTTTAGGGACCAGTTGATCACCGCCATCTGTATGACAATAACGTCAAACTTATCTAGCAAGCCAACCGTTATTGATAAACGTTAATCAACTGATTATTATACAAAGTATACCCTGTGAACCTACAGAGTTTTATTTATGTTATTGCACTAACTGGAGGACACTAGCTCCAACAATCTCCCACTTGTCCGTACAAGTGTATGTGCGATAACCGATTCTCATATCCATAATAAACTTCTCCCACTCAATGTAAACCAATTTGCAAAGTCCGTATTCACAAAGGTCATAGTTTACAAGTGATCAGTATCAAGAGTGGTTTCCCCGACTAGAGAGTAACTTAACTGATAAACGAATCTATATTCGAGCATGGCCATGCATTTCAGTTACAGCTCCTCGAGTGGCCCTGAGAAATATCATATCCTGATAAAGGTTGGATATTTTCTTCAACTCGAATCTTGCAGATACAAGCGCAGTATGAAATGACCCAGTGAAAATCTACTTAGCCTCCTGTTACGGTCGACCATGAGAAAGAAACCAAAGTCACCCAAAAACTGCCTTTATCTCAAGAGACAGTCGATAGTCAAAAGAATCGACTCTAGGAACACTATGGATGTCCTATCCACGACCTGGCACCTAATGTTCTGAAACATTTAGGACTCCATAACGTTGTCACAAAAATGTCCTGCGAGGTATCCTTATAACTCGCATATGTGATCGATCAGTCAACTGTTTGACTTATGGCTCGTTGAACCCACCATCAATCGACTGCACATAATAATTGCCAGAGTTATCAGCTCATGTAGGCGATTACGGACCAAAACAAATATAATGTAATTCAGTTCACTTTGTGGTGTTCAATGTTGTCAGTACAACCCACATGAAAAACAAAATATAAACAAAACGATGATTTTATAGATAGTTTTTATGAAAAGATACAGGTGTCTAATCCATAAAAAACAACTAATACAACTCAGGAACACGTTTGATTCCCATGGAAATAACGTGCCCTTCATGTTTATCATATCTCAATGGGTTTAGTGAGAGGATCTGCGACGTTATCATCTGTAGCAATCTTGTCTATCACTATTTCCCTTTGCTCCACATAATCTCGGATCATGTGAGCCTTCCGTGTAAATGCCTAGACTTGTTGCTGACTTGGCCCTATAGCCTGGAAGAGTGGCACCACTATTTCACAAATAGATGGTGAAGGGTCATCCGAACTAGGAATACAGTAGTCCTTTGTAAGAATTTGACGCAATCCCATATAGCTTCCTTCGCAGCCTCGAAGCAGCATAGACTTGGGACCTCAGTCGTTTAGATCTGCTATAACAGGTTGGTTGGCGCTTTTCCAGCTGACAGAGCGCAAGAAAGTAAAAAAAACGAATCCAGACTGAGATTTCGAGTCATCTCGATCCGTTTGGAAGCTAGCATCTGCGTAACCGGTTGCGCATAGCTCAGTGTCACCTCCATAAGTCAATACCCAATCATTAGTCCTCCGTAGGTACTTAAGGATATTCTTAACAGCTATCCAGTGTGTTTCACCTGGATTGCCTTGGTAACGACTCGTCATACTCAATGCATATGCCACGTCTGGACGTGTGCCTATCATGGCATACATGATCGATCCTATAGCTGATGCATAAGGAATCCGACTCATGCG
>JAIUZE010021586.1:0-25688 GCA_022085475.1 Heliosperma pusillum | reverse complement strand
TCTTTAATTTCTCCCAAGTTTCAGTCTTGCTTTTCTTGTGTCGCTTCCTTAGTTTCTTCAAGTTTTTGTACCATAAGGATTTGTATTTGGTTAATTTCAGAGTAGCAATCTTGAACTTCTTATGTTCATTGTAGTCTTTATACTCGAAAATCCTTTCTACTTGACTAACCCAATCTAGAAACTTTTCAGCATCTAGATCCCCATTAAATTCAGGTATGTCGAGCTTATAACCTCCATCATCGTCATTCTTGCTCTTTGAATTGTTCTTTGGGTAGTCCTCCTCCTCGGAGTCACCCTCAGTACTGACCACATTCCCGTCTTTCTTCTTTTGCTTATCAAGAGATGCAATTATGCTCTTCAACACGTAGGAAATCTGCCCAATCTCCGCTTTAAGTCCATTCACATCTTTCATCCATGGCTTTGATGTATTCTCACTGCTCCCGGATTCATATTTCATGGCTATGACTTCCCAAGACTAATTTATTAGAGAATAAATCGAAAAACTTGCTCTTATAACCACTTGATGTAGAACTTAGTCGATTTACACTGAACAGTTCAACGGACTGTTTGTTCTAGTATTCTAATGACAAGTTTTATATTTTCAACGAAATTGTACTGTCTTGTTGTAGTATTTTTGTAATAATAAGAACTGAAATTAAAGATAGAAATGGGCGAATCTCGCTCTCCGCCTCAGAAGGTACGAGCTTGAAATACTCGAAGGCAACCTCGCAAGGCTCTCTTACTAGACAATCCTCCTAGCTCTTGATTTATTGAGAAAAGAGTTGGACCAGCTGCATTTTATGAGATAGCACAAAAAGGGAGGAATCAAAAGAGCTTTTAAGTCCAATAGAGCTTGTTTTGCCAAAAGGGAAATATTGAAAGATGTGTGAGCTGATGGACTAGGCTTGCACGGTCCTCAAGAGACCTACACGGATAGCAAAGCAGCAGTAAGATGACCATTAGCTGCTTCTCCAATGTCCCATTTCAAAATCGTCACAAAACTCGAGCCAAACTTGAAACCACTTACAATGTGAGCTACGTTATGGCTGATGAGGACCTCCTTTTCATTGTCGAGTAATGCTCCTGCATCAAAAAGTAGATGATATGGAAGATGTGTGTCAATGCCTACAAACTTCTCATATATTTATAGTGATTAAAGAGGAAAGTCAAAAGGTCAAAGTGATTAATTAGCACCATAATCACTAAGTTAGTGGCATAACTGTTGGAGCTAGTGTCCTCCACAGTTAGTGTGATAACCTGTATAAATCTCTTACAGGTTCACAGGGTATACTTAGTATTCTTATCAGTTGGTTAACGTTTACCGATAACGGTTGGTTTGCTAGAAGTTTGACGTTATTGTCATTTTAATGGCGGTGATCAACTGATCCCTAAAAGTCACACCTATAGGATGTGTTTGAGAGATATGATTATTTGAAAAATATAATCATATTGATTCCTTATATGACTAAAAGGTTAGTCGATGTATATGACTAAAAGGTTAGTCAATGTAATGATGATACGATTAAATAATACTAGCTGAGACGAATTAAATGTTAATTCGTAATTGAATATAAACTGTTATATCTAATTGATGTATATAATGTAATTATTTAATACGATTAAATAATGTAAGCTTAAACGAATTAAATGTTAATTCGTAATTAAATATAAACTGTTATATTTAATTAGCAAATCATAAATATACGATATTTATAGTTGACGTATATATTATACGATATTGTCATAATAAATGATGTCAGACCGGTATTAATAAATCGACTACAAAATGTTGTATGGACTTATTAATATGTGACAACATAAATGACAATAATAATACATACACATATTATACATTAAATAAATAAATAAAGGAAGACTCCTATCTGGACTCCACTTCCTAAAACAAGTAGAAGAAGAAGAGGGAAGACTCCTCCTTCTACCCTACTACTATTTGCACGGCCAAATAGAGGATGGGCGGAGAGTTATATATAAACTCTTCTTCTCTACATGATCATCATACAATTACTTTCACAAAATTTAGAAGTAATATTTGTTCATTCTAGCACAAGAAAAGGCCTTTCTCAAAATATCTTGGGTGCAACGATTAGGAGAATATCGATCTCGATATTTGTTCTTAGGCCATATTGCTAGGACCAAAGGTTGATTCTAATCTTTATGCTTTTCGTTTATGACTTGTATTTCATATATTATAATTTCGTTATAATCCATAAATTTCATGTTGAAATATACCGATATTTCCCACAAGTGGTATGAGAGACAAGGCTACGAAATTATTTTATATGATTTTTCATAAATGATGAAATATATTAAATTAAAATTTTTCAGAAATTTTTTTTTATTGTTTCGGCTGAATTTTTTTTTCGGCTGAATTTTTTTTTCGGCTGTTTTTTTATTTTTTGATTCATGTTTTTCATTTTGATTTATTGATATTGTTGTTTGAAATTGTTAAGATGACAATATGATAAATTTGTAGATGTTTTAACTTAATAAGGATTAAATTAAAATATAAATGGAAATTGTTTTGAATGTTGATGAACATTTGTTTTGCTATATATTTTCGGTATACATGATGACAAATTGTTGTTTTGCATCATGATTCATTAATTTTAATGATGTTCAAATCAATTATGATTAGTTGAATATTAAGATAATCGATTTAATCATGATTTAGATATTCATTTTAAGTTGTTAAATTGAATCATCTAGTTTGAATCAATGTTTAATAATGATTGAATGTTGATGATTGCACCGATCTTGTAATATTAGCAAACATCAAATTATATGTTTAATTTGTAAAAAAAAAAAAAGAAAAAAAAGAAAAAAAAATCATGCCGTAGCTGATGAAAAAAAAAGAAAAAATAAATTTTTGTTTTTTTTTTTTCTTATTGGCCGAATTTTTTTTAATACATTATAATGATAATGTATGATTGTTGCTGTGAAGAAGTTCACAATTATTGGATACCCAATTATTTTAAAACGGTTTAAAATAATGTTGGATTAATTCATATTATACGATAATATGAATTAAAATTGGATTATGTTTGATTGGAATTATTGTGATTAATTAAGGAATTGTCACATAATTTTGATCATTTTAAAATAGGTGGTTTGGATAAATTACTCTACATAATTAAGGAATTATGTCTTGAATGATTAATTTATTGTTGATGCATTTTATTTTGTTGAATGATTTGTTGAATGGTTTATTTACGTATTTTTGCAATTGGTTGTAATTTGTAATACCTAGTGTGGCCTTATTGATTATGTTTTCGTAATGATGGAAACATGATCTTGATGTAATTTTGAGAGCTCGAATCTCCTTTTGTTTTCTTTGAAATTATGTTTTTAAATTAGAATGTAAATAGGTTTTATTTTGTAATTTATTAAATGTAATTTGAGAAGACTAAAGATGGAGATCAGATTGCTCACTCCCGCTACATGGACCAAGATGGAACATCAAGACAAGCTTTTCGGGTCCAATTTGGATGGATTCCAAAGTTGTATTTTGTTCATTTTGGTAGATAGGTCACACTAGGACTTTGTAATTTTACGTATTTTTCGTTCTTGTTGCTTTTCTTCACATGATAGTTAGTGCATCATATTCCGCCTAAACCAAACCACCTACTACTAAAATTGCATGAAAATTGACTCATATAGTTTGGATGGTAGTTATCATGGACATAAAGATGTCACACGAATTTTAAGCCATCATCTTAGTTTATTCATTCTCGCATGCTAGATATTCGTTCACTTAAAATGAATTAAAATAAAGTTGATGGGATCTTCCTCTAAAACCTAAAATTGAGAATAGTCTTTATAGGCCAAACTACTATGAATCCCTTCTTCGTCGGTAGGCATATAGGACCTTACTCTCCATATGACCTCTTCTACGTTGGGTAAGTAGTGTGTGTTGACTTATTTTACCTCAACATTATAATCCGAAGAATTTTTCGTGATTATGATGGACTAAAGATAAAATTTTATCGACTAAGAATTCTAAAGGTAGAATTAGCCAAGAGGTTGGCTTATCAATTTAAAGATAATTGAGTCTTGGGATCATTTATATAATTCTTGATAGAGGTCAATTGTATAAATGCTAGAGTCTTCGCATTAAACGAGTTTTTGCACTAGACATAATTTATATCGATGAGTATGCTTATTATGTTTTTCCTTCTTTTTCGCAGTGTAGAATTCGTTTTATATTGACAATACTGCTATAAATGGCTGGCCATAATGATGTCCCTATGCCAAGTGTCACACTCGCACGCGAGTCCTGGCTTAAAACTTTCATGGACCACATGAATCAGTCCATGCGACAAAAGAATGACGGGTCCAACTTTGCGGACTGGGAGGCGGCATTACGGAATGCAGCCATTGCTGACGGCAAGCTCAAGTTCTTGACTGAGCCAATACCGCCAAAACCAGGCCCCAATGCGAGAGCTAACGAGTCACTTGCTTATAGTGACTTCGTTATGGAAGCGGGTGCGATAAAGAACGTACTCATCTTTGCAATGGAAACCAATTTGCAAAGACGCTTCATTGCCCAAGGTGCAAATAAGATTTTCACCACGCTCACTAATGAATTTTCAAAAGCACCGAGAATCGTTACGTATGATCATACCTATCGCTTCTTTGAGACAAAACTCCAGAAGGGCCAACCGGTTAGCCCACACATTCTTGATATGATTGAGAATGTCGAGAAACTGGAGGCACTTGATTGCAAAATCAGTGAGAGCATAGTCATTGACCGTGTGTTTCATTCACTTCATGATGGTTTTGCCCTTTTCAGGGCAAATTACTACATGAATGACATGAAGAAAAGTCTTCATGAGCTATACTCACTTCTCGTACAGTCCGAGAAGGATCTGAAATTGAGTGGGAGCATGAAGCAAGATGTTCTCATGATTTCCAACAAGAACAAAGGTAAGGGCAAAGCTCATGATGACCTAAATGTAGGGAAGCCAAAGTTTAAGAAGTCAGGAAAGGGTAAGAGTGGGCCTGGTGAGACTAGTAGCTCACAAGGCAAGGCAAAGAGCAAGGACAGTGACATTGAGTGCCACCATTGCCACAAGACTGGGCATTGGAGGAGGAACTGTCCAGTGTACCATGAAGACATAAAAGCAGGCCGCGTCATTCTTGTTGGTATGTCATCTTATATTCATATAATTGAGATTAACCATGCAAGTTTCGAAACTTGGGTACTTGATACAGGTTGTGGTTCTCATCTGTGTAATCATTTGCAGGGCCTAAAAAACATCACACCTCTCGCAAAGGGTGATGTGGACCTGCGAGTCGGGAATGGAGCAAAAGTTGCTGCAGTCTCAATGGGAACATACGTAATCAAACTCCCGAGTGGATTTGAGTTGTATTTATATAACTGTTACTATGTACCCAGTTTATCTAAGAACATTATATCTGTTTCCGTGTTTGATAAAAACGGTTTTTCATTTTCAATAAAAGACAATAGCTGTATTTTCTCTTTGAATGAAATGGTTTATAACAAAGCAGTTTCCATGAATGGCAGTTATATCTTAGATCAAACCACAGACGTATTACATGTGAATAATAAGAAAATAAAGGTTGGTGACAAAGATCAAACCTATCTATGGCACTGTCGTATGGACACATAAATGAAAAACGTGTAAAGAAGCTCATTGAGAATGGGACTATCTCCCCATTTGATTACGAATCATTTGGCACGTGTGAATGATGTCTTATCGGCAAAATAACTCGAATTTCCTTCAAAGGTGTTGGAATGCGTGCTAATGACCTATTAGGACTCATACATACTGATGTATGTGGACCTATGTCAATCAACGCAAGAGACGACTATAGATATTTTTTCACTTTCACGGATGATTTGAGTAGATACGGATATGTCTACTTAATGAAGCATAAAAGTGAGTCCTTTGAAATGTTCAAGGAATTCCAGAATAAGGTTGAGAACCAACTGGGAAGAAAGGTTAAAGCACTTCTATCAGATCGTGGTGGCGAATATCTTTCAAATGAGTTTGATCAAAACCTTAAAGACTGTGGCATAGTATTACAGTTAACTCCACCTGGAACACCTCAATTAAATGGTGTGTCTGAACGGAGAAATCGAACATTACTTGATATGGTTCGATCCATGATGAGTCACACGGTAGTACCTGATTCACTATGGGGTTTTGCTCTTTTGTCAGCTGCTCTAATACTTAACCGAAGTCCGTCTAAAGCTGTAGACAAGACTCGATATGAGATATGGAAGGGAACGGTCCCTAACTTGTCCTTTATTCGGGTTTGGGGCTGCGAGGCTTATGTCAAGTGGAGACACGAGGATAAGCTCGGCCCGCGATCAGTCAAGACATACTTTATTGGTTATCTAAAAGGAATGTTTGGTAATTACTTCTATTCGCCTACCGAACATAGAGTTTTTGTTACGGGTAGTGCGAAGTTCTTAGAGAAAGAGTTTCTCGAGAACAAAACAAGTAATAGAACCTTCGATCTGTCGGAGATTCAAGAACCAACAACCGAGCAACCGATGGAGGAGGATGTTCCTTCAACATCTGCTACGGTTAATATTCCTCAGGAACCTAGGAGGTCGGGTAGTGTCTTCATTCCTCCAGACAGATACATTGGTATGGTCGAGGAGAATGATAGAGATGACATTTTGCTCCTATAGATTAACGAACCTGTTACCTATAAAGGTGCCATGACCTGTTCCGACTCTAAGCTATGGCTTGAAGCCATGCAATCCGAGATGGACTCCATGTATGAGAATGACGTATGGGATCTTGTTGATTTTCCTGATAAGGTACGACCTCTTCAGTGCAAATGGTTTTATAAGATAAAGCATTCTGTAGAAGGACAACCAGATACCTATAAGGCACGACTAGTGGCAAAAGTTTTCACTCAAGTGCTGATCTGGCCTATCGCAAGCCCTGGTCAAAGATAATTACCCAGACTATGCTAATAACAAATTAATGTAATTAGGGAAGTAGGGGTCGATCCTCAGGGAGATGGTGTTTCATATAGAATGTGAAATGTCTTGCAATTGGGTCTTATCTAACGAGTATCTGGGTTTTGGGGTTTTGATTTCTAAACTAATAAAAAGCATAAATGAAAACAAAATAAAAGCAAA
This sequence comes from Heliosperma pusillum, assembly GCA_022085475.1. Classification (NCBI taxonomy): domain Eukaryota; kingdom Viridiplantae; phylum Streptophyta; class Magnoliopsida; order Caryophyllales; family Caryophyllaceae; genus Heliosperma; species Heliosperma pusillum. Next base: position 18,547 of record JAIUZE010021586.1, on the reverse strand, counting down.
TCAAAACGAAAACAATAAAGCAGGTGATGAATTAACAATGATAAAAAGAATCTAGGGAATAGGTTCACACATGTAGATTAACATATTGATGAAATTGGATTTAGAACATGCAAATAATTCATTGTGAGTTCGTAAGAATGATGTGTTCATTACAATCATAGATCAGATTGTCTAGCAGGCTTTTAGGCAATTTACTAGGTCTAATGTACCATGTCATGCTTTGTCTATTCAATTCACGTATTTCTACTTTGGAATGGAATTCCATTTTAGTCAATGATTTTGATTAGGAATCGTTAACTATCGTTATAGTCCAAACATGCATAGATGATAAGTGATATTTTGTACTGATTTATCCCCCGTTTTAGCTCAATTTCCATACGATTTATGCACTTTGTTAAGTGATTAACGAGCTAATATTGCTATTCTAGTTGTTTCGCGTGTTTTGACTTGTTTTATAGGAAATGAAGCGGTTTTGCTATATTTTCCTACTTTATGGAGCAAAGACACTAGGATACGAGTTTTCAAGGAATTGATGATAGCCAGTTCACGATTTGATTACGATTCCGCTACATCCTTCCTCGAATGAACTCAATTTGGATTTTGGCTTTGAACTTTAAAAGGAAATATCAACCCAAGTCAAGAGAAGATCAGCCTAAGCCCAATTCCGCATTGCATTGACCAAGACCAAGGCATAGGATTCCGTGCCTAAGATGAAAAGACGGAAAATCCATCTTACACATAAACCCGATCGGATTACCAAATACCCGATCGGGTATTTCTGCAAGTGGACGTTACTTAGCTCTTCTTCAAACCAAGCTTAAATGAGTACATTAATGCTTTGACTAGGGTATATATTTGGACGAGGGATCAGCAGCCATGCAGCCCTATAAAAGCCAATGATCATCACACACAATTATCATCATATACTACACAACTTCATATACATTATCATATTATCTTTAGCATACTTTTACATACAATTTAGAGCATAATAATTTAGTAGTTTATTTCTTCCTTACAAGTTTTAGATTATAGTTTTCTTAGTATTTCTCTAAGTATTTTCATAGCTTTTGTTATTGGGTTGGACAATTGTTCTTTACTTTATTTCTTACATAATCGTATTCCAATTACGGTAATTCTCTATCCTTGATTTACTTATGCAATTTTGACCATCATGAATTATAATCTCACTAGTATCATTCTTATAATATTGTTGTTGTTAGGAAATCAATCTAAAGTTAATCCAGTTAAAACCGAAATATTAGTCAACATATCACATTATAATTTACCTAATCATATAATCCTAAACATTATCACTAAAATCTTTATTAACATAGTCACCATAATCACTTTAGTATTTATATTTCATAGTCTAATTTCATACATCTTTTTCTTATTAATTTACTTAATCACATAATCACATAAATTAGATTAATTCTAATATTGTAAAATTATCATTGTGTAAATAAAATAAATAGAGTTGTAATATTGAAATGATTCACGAGTTAAATGAATTAAAAGAAGAGTAGTTACCAATTGAACCATCTAGTTGTTTCTTCCTTTGGTCGTGTCAAAATTCTATAACTATGTTTAGTGGCCATAAACAATTGTTTGTATTAGTCAATTTCTATCTTTATAAGGAGAGTTGGGATGGGAATTAGGACTGCCAATAGGGGTTTAGTGACCTAACCATGCTGAAAGGACGTTAGGACCCACTAAAAGGTCAGTACGAATCCGAAAGGAATATACCGCTACAAGGCCTAGATAATCATAGTAATTCTAATGTTGGTATCAATGAAACTTTTAATTAGTTTTACATGTATTTCTCTTTCACTATAACAATTAGATTAAATAGTTTATTTGCCGTATTAGATAGTTTATTTCATTATTATCTAGCTAGTTTACTTTATCCTCTTTCTATTCTCGTTCTTAGATAGTTTACTTTATTATTATTGTCTAGTTTATTAGTTTAGTTAGTTAGGCTTTCAATATTGTCATTTAAATATCGTCTTTAGTTAGAATTTAGTTGTTGTTATTCGGATCAGAGGGTTTCCCCGATCGGGTATGTGACAACCCGATCGGGTAAGTCTTCTGTTATGAGTTTTTCATTTGCAATTTACATATTTGTCATTTACATATCGTCATTTATATACTTGTCATTTTATTTTATATTAATAGTTTAGATAACCACCTCAAATGACTCGAACTTAAATGAAAATCAATCCATAGCAATTCATAGTTACCACGTACTCCCTGAGGATCGACACCCTACTTCCCTAATTACATTCCTTATGTTGTTAGCCTAAGTGCGGGTAATTATTTTTGTATCGGGACCGCGACATAATCCGACCAATAGACACAATGTTTTAAAAGCACAATTTCTTTTATCCAATTATCATCTTTTAATCAACCTACATGGCTACCCTACACCCTAGAAAAACGACTACTCACTCATGGTGATGTTTAGATCTAAGATGATGTTAATAATAAAAACTAGGATAGACATGTTTATTTGGTTTTGATAATATTTTAAGACTCTTTAATTGGCGATAATAACGGCGCTAAATTGACGATCTAGGGAAATGAAATGATTACAACGATATTGAAATTGAATCTAAAATAACATGTAAAGAAAATAGCAATCAAATAAGAAACATAAAGACTTTAAACAAAAGATAAAATAGGAATACCTAGATGACGATCAACAACGACAATGATGAAATATAAACAACCATAATAGAAATTCCTTGCATAGAATAGTCGATCCACGAATTACAATACTTGAACCACATAAAGTAGATTACAAAGATGGAATTTTTATTGATCTAGGCTAAGGATTTGATGTAGAGAAATCAGAAACAAATCTCAACGTAAAACTTTGGAAACATAATGAATCATAACCCAAAAACAACCTGGGCAAGAATGATACATAAACATGGCTGAGATTTACATAACGGCGCAGCACAAAGAATTTCACTACAGAATTTTCAGCTCTTGCATGATATTTTTGACAAATGGACTCTCACGGCACACTCGAACACTCATGTATGCAAAAGGTGATTTCTTTATGTGTAAATGTTTTTGAGACACTCACCTATCTACGACTTATGAAAATGAGTCTGCAGTCTAATATGGTAAACAATTTAAAACACAAGTCAAAGATCACAATGCACATAGAAAAGAAGCCGGAAAAAATATGAAGAAGGCTTTGGGAAATGGGTGAAAGGTGGATAAACAGTTATGGTCATGTGAAGGTTAGAATGAGCTAGCAAGTGATCAATGATAAATGAATACTCAATCCAAATTTTCGATTAATACCCAAAAGACGAATAACGAAGCCAGAAGGAACGGATTGGCTTATTACACACGAAACACAAGAGTTAACTCCTTCTAAACATTGAATTGACATTTTGAGGAGATACTCACAACTTCTTCTTTTATTTCCTTTTCTTTCTTTTTTTTTTCGATTTTTTTCTTTTTCAATTTTTTCATTTTTCTATTTCATTTTTTTCTGAACATAACATCACTTCTTGAACATTTTGGTTCTCCCAAATTCACTTTGACAAAAAAGAACAAATCTTCTCAAAACAGCACCCATACACTATAGTCTAGCTGCTAACTCAACAAGGTAGGTAGTTTTTATATGTAGCTGTTATCTTGTGAAACATTTGTATGAAGGGGCTAATTTTGAGGGGTAATTCAAAGTGAAAAAGGCTTCAAATCTTAGTGAATCATGAATGCAATGCTTATAGGAATGAAATGAGAACCATACTTATGCGTTTTGACATGACACACATCACAAGGAGAACTACACACACCTTAATGAGACTGGGCATAGATGTACCAGCCTAAGGAGGTTCTACCTTACAATATATGTAACTTGCCAAATGTCAATATCAAGCGTACTCATCTATAGATTCATTCCATGCCTACTGTGTACAAGACTTCCCAATGTATGCACAATTCAATGAATATTGAATCATTATCTTTTGAAAGCTCTAAGTTTGGGAAATGTAACATGATAGCATAGTAAACAAGCAAGCAAAGCATGAAAAGCATTCAATTATGTTCAAAATTTTATATTTTTTCTCTTATTCATAAATGTGAAAAAATATAAACAACTAAAATGCAAAATGGGAAAATGCAATCCCTCCCCCAAGCTAAACATCACATTGTCCTCAATGTGAGTACAAAGACTAAATATGCAACGAGATGCTCAATGGGAAGAAGGGTAAAAAGGGAAAAAGATGAAAGGAGAGTGAAGCTTACTAGTCAGTGCGGACTCCCCCAAACTAGTCTTTTGGACTTGACAAGGAAGATCTTCATAGATTCTTTAAAAACTCTTTCATCTGCAAAGTAAATCTAACAAAACAACGAAAAAGGGAAAGCAAAAATAAAATGCAAAAAGAAAGGAAACACGGGTTGCCTCCCGAGAAGCGCTGGTTTAACGTCCCGCTCGACGAATACTCCTATGAAATCATCTGGTTGGGGATTGACGCTCTATATAGACAATATCTAAGCATCCGATAATGGAATTGATGTAGTAGAGTTTCAATCAGTGTCCATTGACCTTGAATTTTTCACCATTACTAATCATTATTTCCACATAACCGTATTTGCTTACATATGTGACAGTGAATGGTCCAGACCATCTTGATCGAAGTTTTCCCGGAAAAATTTTCAAACGGGAGTTGAAGAGAAGTACTTGGTCACCGACATTAAATTCTTTTCTGATTATCCTCTTGTCGTTCCAACGCTTCGTTTTCTCTTTATAAATCCTAGGATTCTCGTAAGCTTGCAAACGAAACTCTTCTAGCTCATTCAGTTGCAAAAGTTGTCTATCAGCGCTAAGCTTAGTGTCTAAGTTGAGTTCCTTGATAGCCCAGTGAGCTTCGTACTCTAACTCAACGGGGAGATGACAGGCCTTTCCATAAACCAACCGATAGGGGGATGTTCCAATCGGGGTTTTGAAAGCTGTGCGATAAGCCCATAAGGTGTCATCGAGCTTATTACTCCAATCGATTCTAGATTTCGAGACTACTTTTTGAAGAATTGTTTTTAGCTCTCTGTTCGAAACTTCTACTTGACCGCTGGTCTGGGGGTGGTAGGCTAAACCTCGTCTGTGATACACACCATACTTGGCAAGCAGAGTGTCTAACTGCTTTTCTCCGAAATGAGTTCCTCGATCACATATCACGGCTCTGGGTACACCAAAACGCGGAAAGATGATCTTTTAAAATAGTCGTATCACAGCTCTAGCTTCATTGTTGGGGGTGGCAATTACTTCTACCCACTTTGAAACATAGTCGACAGCGACTAAAATGTAACGATTTCCATTTGAAGAAGGGAATGGTCCTTGATAGTCAATACCCCAGACATCGAATATCTCGACTTCTAATATGCCGTTTTGAGGCATTTCATGTCTTTTGGATATTTGACCCATTCGTTGACAGGCATCACAAGCCATAACAAATTCTCTTGAATCTTTAAACATCGAGGGCCAGAAAAACCCGGATTGTAAGACTTTGGCTACGGTCTTGGACGGACCATGATGACCACCATAAGCAAATGAGTGTCATCCTTCTAAAACTCCTTTTACTTCCCACTGGGGGATACAACGTCTATACAGACCATCTGAGCACTGCTTGAAAATATAGGGGTCATCCCAAACAAAGAATTTTGCATCATGCAAAAATCTCTTTCTTTGGTTATAAGAAAGGTCGGAGGGTAGCTGGCGACTGACAAGGAAGTTGGCAATATCAGCATACCAAGGAGAAGAGTCCGCAATTGCCATTAATGAATCATCAGCGAACGAATCATTAATTGACGTTGGTAATCCTATTTCAGTTACTCTTATCCCTGAGAGGTGGTCAGCGACTACATTCTCTGTTCCTTTCTTATCCCGGATCTCTAAATCAAACTCTTGAAGGAGTAAGATCCATCGGATAAGTCAAGGTTTTGCCTCTTTCTTTGAAAGCAGATATTTCAAGGCAGCATGGTCAGTGTAGACAATAACTTTTGATCCTATTAGGTACGAGCGAAATTTGTCTAAGGCATAAACAATGGCAAGAAGTTCTTTCTCAGTGGTGGCATAGTTGATTTGGGCAGGATCTAGGGTTTTACTAGCATAGTAAATCGCATGAAGAAACTTCTCCTTTCTTTGCCCTAAAACAACTCCTACGGCATAATCACTCGCATCGCACATCAGTTCAAAGGGCAGATTCCAATCAGGCGACTGGATTATAGGTGCGGTGATCAAAGCACGTTTGATTTTGTTGAATGCCTCTAGGCATTCCTGCACTGAAACTATTCAGAAAGACAACTAAACAATGACAATTTGATTGAGATTCAGACACTTGCAAATACTCTGTTTCTGTTTGAATTGATTGTTAAAGAACAAGGATAGGACCTTAACCAAAGCACAAAGCCAATGATTGAGGGTTGAACCTTGATCCCATCACACAGCTAAGGACCCAAGTTCTCTTCCAAGCACAAAGCAAAGGAATTTGTCTCAAGCACACAGCCAAGAGATGCAACAGAAACAAGGTTTCAGTTTTATGTTTTACTTCAAATCTGATTTGCATTTCATTAGGTAAAGGCCTTATATAGGCAACAAGGATACAACTCAGACGTTAGGAGATATCTAGGGCCACAAAGGCTTACAACATGAAACAAAATAACAGCTACAAACTTGCAGGAAAACTGACATAAAGTAGATAAAGCAGAAAAGTAATTCTAATAGGACAATCTGCCTTAATGGGTTTGTTGGGGTTGAAACTGGTGGAGGGGTGGACTTCTGAGCTTGATTCTTGAGCTCAACTGAAGTGGGATGGATGCCAAAGGTCCTTCTAAAAGGCCCTCGAGTTTGTTTGATCATAAAAGGAAAGTTTGATAGTGACATGTTAACTACTGCAAAAAGGCTGAAATCTGGACAGTCTGAAGTTGTCCCTAAGCTAACTCTTTGTGTGTTTGTTTCTTGGGAGGGAAGTCCTGGGGAAAGTTGTAGAGGACCTTCCCAAGACATAGGTTTGAGGGTTGGTTAGGCTTGTTTGATTGTGTGGGGCCCCATGGACCTTGTTTAGAAAGGCTGTGATAGGCTGTTTTTGGCTGGGGGCTGTTTTTGTTGTGTTGGGTTTGTTGGGCTGTTGGCTGAGCTTTGTTGTGGCCTAGTCTTGGGAAGTGGATGGCTAGGCTTTGTTCTGGTTGTGGTGGTGTTGTCTTAGCAGGCTTGAAGTGGTTGTGGCTTGGACTGAATAGAACATTGTCATAGCTGGTCATGGTGTTGTCTGAATGGATGTTGTTGTTTTGATGTTGAGTCTTGTCTTGAGTTTGTGTCTTGTCTTGAGCTCGTGTCATGGCTCGTGTCTTGGCTTGGTCACATACTCCTGTTGCAACCTCCTTTTCTTGAAAAGGATTTGCCCTCAAATCTTCCTCACCTTCATCATCTGATTCACCATGGTAGGGACTCAGGTCTCCAACATTGAAAGTACCATGTACACCATAGCTTCCTGGTAGATCCACCTTGTAAGCATTTGTGCCTATCTTCTCCAATATCTCAAATGGTCCATCAGCTCTTGGCATGAGCTTGTTTCTCCTCTTGTCTGGAAATCTCTCTTTTCTTAAATGCAACCATACAAGATCCCCTGCCTTGAATTCCCTTGCTTTCTTAGGCCCCTTGGACCTAGCCTTGTACAACTCATTGGACCTTTCAATCTGCTTCTTGACTTGCTCATGAATCTGTATCATTTGCTCAACTCTTTTCTTTGCATCATAGCTTGCCTTGTTTCCTTTGACTGGTGCTAGGTCTGTAGGCATGAGAGGATTAGTGCCATAAACTGTTTCAAAAGGACTTTTACCTGTGCTGCTGGAGGGAGCTCTGTTGAAGGCAAACTCAGCTTGTGCTAGCTTGAGGTCCCAATCTTTCAATGACTTAGAAACAATGCTCCTTAAGATCTTCCCTAGTGTTCTGTTAGTGACTTCTGTCTGCCCATCAGTTTGGGGATGGTGAGAAGTACTAAACAATAACCTGGTCTTCAATAGCTTCCACAAGGTTCTCCAGAAATGGCTCATGAACTTTGTGTCTCTATCTGAGACAATGCTTCTAGGGACCCCATGTAACTTGACAACCTCCCTAAAGTATAGTTCAGCTACCCCCAATGCATCCTCAGTCTTCTTACAAGCAATGAAATGTGCCATCTTGCTGAATCTATCTACAACCACCATGATTGAATCCTTTCCCCTTTGAGTTCTAGGTAAGGCTACAATGAAGTCCATACTGAGATCTTCCCATGGCTTGTTGGGTACTGGAAGTGGTGTGTAAGGGCCTGCTTGAAAGTGTGCCTTGGCTATTTGACAAGATCTGCATCTCTTGAGGGCATCTTGCACATCACTGAGCATCTTAGGCCAATAGAACTGATCTTGTAAGATGTCATAGGTCTTCTGTACCCCAAAGTGACCAGCAAGGCCATTGGAGTGAACCTCTTTGACCAGTAGTCCCCTATAAGGTCCCTTAGGCACACACAGTTTGTTCCCATAGAATAAGTATCCTTCTTGAGCTGTGTATTTGCTCCCTTTCTTGACTTGCCCCTCTTGATGTACCTCCCATTCATGCTTGAAGTCTGGGTCCTCTTGATAGAGCTCTTTCATAAATTCAAACCCCAACACCCTTTGCTCCATGAAGGTCAACATTACAGACCTTCTAGACAATGCATCAGCTACAACATTGTTCTTACCCTCTATATACTTGCTGGAGAATGAGAAGGATTGCAAGAACTCTACCCATTTGGCATGCCTGGGGTTGAGTTTGTGTTGTCCATTGATGTATTTGAGAGCCTCATGATCAGAATGAAGCACAAAAGGCTTAGGCTTCAAGTAGTGTCCCCAATGATTCAATGCCCTCACAATGGCATAGAATTCCTTGTCATATGTGGAATAGTTAAGCTTGGCCCCATTTAGCTTCTCACTAAAGTATGCCACAGGTTTCTTTTCTTGAGTAAGCACAGCTCCTATGCCAAGACCACTGGCATCACACTCTACCTCAAAGAGTTTGTTAAAGTCTGGTAGAACCAATATTGGAGACTTACACAATAGCTCTTTGATCAGATTGAAGGACCTTTCAGCCTTCTCATTCCACTTGAACTCTCCCTTCTTCATGCACTCAGTAATAGGGGCCATGATTGAACTAAACCCTTGTATGAACCTCCTATAGAAAGATGCCAACCCATGGAAACTTCTTACATCAGTAACAGTTTGGGGAATGGGCCATTCCTTGATTGCTTGCACTTTCTCAGGATCAACTGCTACCCCTTTCTTAGAGATGATGAACCCAAGGAAGTAAACCTCAGGCTGCATGAAGGTGCACTTCTCTAGCTTGCCATACAACTTGTTTTCTCTTAGGACCTCAAACAACAACTTCAGATGTTGCAAATGTTCTCCCTTAGTTGAACTGTAAATAAGAATATCATCAAAGTAAACCACTACACACTTGCCTAAGTAAGGCCTTAGGACTTCTGTCATCAACCTCATGAAGGTGCTAGGGGCATTAGACAACCCAAAAGGCATCACCAACCATTCATAGAGCCCATGTTTAGTCTTGAAAGCTGTCTTCCATTCATCCCCTGCTCTTATCCTCACTTGGTGGTAGCCCTGCCTCAGATCAATCTTAGTGAACACTTGAGCCCCACTTAGCTCATCCAGAATATCATTAAGTCTAGGTATGGGAAACCTATACTTGATGGTAATGTTGTTGATGGCCCTACTATCAATACACATACGCCAAGTCCCATCCTTCTTTGGCACAAGCAAGGCTGGTACAGCACAAGGACTGAGGGACTCTCTGACATAGCCCTTGTTGAGTAGTTCACCTACTTGAAGTTGGAGCTCTTGTGTAGCCTTAGGGTCACTCCTGTAGGCTGGCTTGTTGGGTAAGATAGCTCCAGGCACTAGGTCAATGTGGTGCTCTATCCCTCTAAGTGGTGGCAGTCCACTAGGAAGCTCAGTAGGGAAGACATCACCATAACTTTCTAGGATAGATTTGACCTCTTCAGGGATATCAATGATACTCATCCCAGTCTCCTTGACTAGCAATATGTATACAGGTTGTAGCTCACTTAGCTCTTGTGCTATTTCTGATTCACTTATCAACATGACTTCTTTGGAAGCCTCACTCATGGGGTTTGGGTTGATCTTTAAAGCAGGTGGTAAAGGTGCTAGGGTGATCTTCTTCTTCCCATACTTGAAGGTGTAGGTGTTGTCTCTCCCATGGTGTATGGCATCCCTATCAAACTCCCATGGTCTCCCAAGCAGAAGGTGACATGCATCCATAGGTAGAACATCACAAAGACTCTCATCCACATACCCTTTACCAATTGAGAAAGGTATAACACATTGTTTATCCACCTTGATCTCAGCCCCTTTGTTTAGCCATCTGAGTTTGTAAGGTAGGGGGTGGTCTTTGGTGGGTAGAGCTAGCTTGTCTATCAGTGTTTTGGAGGCCACATTAGTGCAGCTTCCCCCATCAATAATGAGGTTACATACTCTACCCTTGATGGTACATCTGGTCCTAAAGATCTGGTGTCTTTGGTCCTCTTCCAAAGGTTGTGGTTGAGTATGCATTACCCTCCATGTTACCAAACTTAACCCTGCATCAGGCTCTATCAACTCCTCACTAGCCTCTACCTCAGGCTCTTCCATCTCTTCATCACAGACCAACACTTCATCATCTCCCCAATGGATTACTTCTAGGGTACTCAGAGCCCTTTTAGATGGACATTCTCTAGCAAAATGTCCATACCCTTGACATTGAAAGCACTTTTTGAGAGGGGTAGTCTTCCTTTGGCCTGCCTCAACAGCCTTGCCTTTATCAAGGTTGAAAGGAGTCTTAACAGGAACCACAGGTTCTCCTATCTTAACTCCTACAAAAGGTTTGAAGGTGGGGGTTCTGGAAGGTGTCTTAGAAGCACTGGCCTTTCCTTTTCCCAATTTTTCTACCCTTAAAGACAAGTTGACAGCTTCCTCAAAGGAGTATATGTTTTGTAACCTGACTTTACTAGCTATCCTTTCATCCAACCCCTCTAAGAACCTTGCTATCTTTTGTTCAGATTTCTCAACAACCTCACATTGCAAAGTGAGTTGTTCAAAGTCTCTTAGGTAGGACTCTAAAGGTCTTTGGTCTTGCTTTAGGTGAGTAAGCTTAATGAACATGTCTTGAGTGTAGTCCCTAGAGACAAACTTAGCTCTCATTTTCTTTTTCAGTTTGAGCCATGACTTTACAGGTTCTTTCCCTTCCCTAACCCTCAAGGTTTTCATGTTTTCATACCACAGTGAGGCATAGCCTTTTAGTTTCATGATAGCAACCTTAAAAGCCTTTCTATCAGTGTATCCTTTAAACTCAAAGACTCTTTCTACAGACCTTAGCCAATCTAAGAAATCATCAGGGTTCAAGCTACCTAGAAAGTCAGGAATCTCTACCTTGATATCTTTGTCTTGGTGTCTGAGAAGACTGTGATCTGAGCCATCTGAATCTGACATTTCAAACTGATCTACAGGTTGTCTCCTCCTTACTCCACCTTGTGGGAAAGGTGCTCCTCTTCCTCGACCTCTGCCTCCCCTTGTATCATTGTTCTGTTGGCCCTCAAGGAGTTCATTGACAGATCTAGAGACCTCCATTACAGTTCTGACAAGATCTTGAACTGTATTTTCAAGACCTGTGATTCTCTCTTCACTCATGGTTGTATTTTGTGTTTTTAATGTAGTTAGGTAGATGAACTCACAAACCAAAGCTCTGATAACCAATTTGCACTGAAACTATTCAGAAAGACAACTAAACAATGACAATTTGATTGAGATTCAGACACTTGCAAATACTCTGTTTCTGTTTGAATTGATTGTTAAAGAACAAGGATAGGACCTTAACCAAAGCACAAAGCCAATGATTGAGGGTTGAACTTGATCCCAGCACACAGCTAAGGACCCAAGCTCACTTCCAAGCACAAAGCAAAGGAAGTTGTCTCAAGCACACAGCCAAGAGATGCAACAGAAACAAGGTTTCAGTTTTATGTTTTACTTCAAATCTGATTTGCATTTCATTAGGTAAAGGCCTTATATAGGCAACAAGGATACAACTCAGACGTTAGGAGATATCTAGGGCCACAAAGGCTTACAACATGAAACAAAATAACAGCTACAAACTTGCAGGAAAACTGACATAAAGTAGATAAAGCAGAAAAGTAATTCTAATAGGACAATCTGCCTTAATGGGTTTGTTGGGGTTGAAACTGGTGGAGGGGTGGACTTCTGAGCTTGATTCTTGAGCTCAACTGAAGTGGGATGGATGCCAAAGGTCCTTCTAAAAGGCCCTCGAGTTTGTTTGATCATAAAAGGAAAGTTTGATAGTGACATGTTAACTACTGCAAAAAGGCTGAAATCTGGACAGTCTGAAGTTGTCCCTAAGCTAACTCTTTGTGTGTTTGTTTCTTGGGAGGGAAGTCCTGGGGAAAGTTGTAGAGGACCTTCCCAAGACATAGGTTTGAGGGTTGGTTAGGCTTGTTTGATTGTGTGGGGCCCCATGGACCTTGTTTAGAAAGGCTGTGATAGGCTGTTTTTGGCTGGGGGCTGTTTTTGTTGTGTTGGGTTTGTTGGGCTGTTGGCTGAGCTTTGTTGTGGCCTAGTCTTGGGAAGTGGATGGCTAGGCTTTGTTCTGGTTGTGGTGGTGTTGTCTTAGCAGGCTTGAAGTGGTTGTGGCTTGGACTGAATAGAACATTGTCATAGCTGGTCATGGTGTTGTCTGAATGGATGTTGTTGTTTTGATGTTGAGTCTTGTCTTGAGTTTGTGTCTTGTCTTGAGCTCGTGTCATGGCTCGTGTCTTGGCTTGGTCACATACTCCTGTTGCAATTCCTTTGTGAAATTGAAAGGTGCATCCTTGAAAAGGAGATCAGTCAGGGGCTTGGCTATCTTTGAAAAATCTTTTATAAATCGTCGGTAGAAACCGGCGTGGCCAAGGAAACTTCTGATTCCTTTTACATTAGCAGGGGGTGGCAGCTGTTCAATAACTTGGATCTTAGCTCGACCCACTTCTATACCTCTTTCTGAAACGATGTGACCTAAAACTACACCTTCGTTCACCATGAAGTGACACTTTTCCCAGTTGAGAACAAGGTCGACTTCTTCACAGCATTTTAGAACTCTGGATAGATTTGTCAAACAATGATCAAAGGAAATGCCATAGATGCTAAAGTCGTCCATAAATACTTCCATGAAAGATTCAACAAAATCTGAGAAGATACTGGTCATGCAACGCTGGAAAGTGGCAGGTGCATTACACAAGCCAAATGACATTCTGCGATAAGCGAAAGTACCATAGGGACAGGTGAAGGTGGTTTTCTCTTGGTCCTCAGGGTGGATAGGGATTTGGAAAACTCCTGAGTAACCATCTAGATAACAGAAATACTTGTGACAAGCTAACCTCTCTAGCATTTGGTCAATGAAGGGTAGAGGATAGTGATCTTTCCTAGTTGATTGATTAAGCTTTCTGTAGTCAATACACATACGTCATCCCGTCACAATCCTTGTGGGGATGAGCTCATTCTTCTCATTTTTGACTACTATTGTTCCTCCTTTCTTGGGAACAACTTGAACAGGGCTAACCCATTTAGAGTCAGAGATTGCATAGATTATGCCAGCATCTAGCAATTTCATAACTTCAGTTTTAACTACTTCCTGCATGTTGGGATTAAGACGGCGTTGACCTTGAACACAAGGTTTTTGGCCTTCTTCTACGTTGATTTTATGCATGCAGAAGTCTGGGCTTATGCCTGTTAAATCTTCGAGTTTGTAACCTATTGCCTTTCTATGCTTTTTCAAGACAGTCAATAGTGAGGTTAACTGATTTTCATCTAGGAGAACGCTCACTATGACTAGGCAATAATCAGATTCATCTAAAAAAGCATATTTTAGATTCGAGGGAAGAGGTTTTAGTTCAGGTTTTTGTACTTCTGCCTTGGCAGGAGTATCAATCAAGCTTATGAACTCTTTAATTTCTTCTGACGGTATCTCTTCTCCGGTCAGGTCCTTTTCCAGCTCACTGATCTCGAAATTGTCATTCTCAGAGATATCCTCGAACAACAAGATTGCCTCTAAATGATCCTCGATTATTGATGGATACAGAGATTCATCAACAATGGAGTCGACAATATCAATAAAACAGCAAGAATCCTCTAGCATGGGGCTTTTCATTGCACTGTTCAAGTTATAGGTGACTTTATCATCACCTACTTCTAGTGTCAGTTTTCCATTCTTAACATCGATTACTGCTCCGGCAGTGTGTAAAAATGGCCTTCCTAAAATAATAGGGATTTGAGAATCTTCAGCCATATCTAGCACGATGAAATCGACGGGAATGAAAAACTTTCCTACTTTGACAGGCACATCTTCTAAAACTCCCATAGGTTATTTTAAAGAACGGTCTGCCATTTGCAGAGTGATACTGGTGCATTTGAGAATTCCCATATTCAACTTTTCACATATGGAATAGGGCATGATGCTTACACTGGCACCTAGATCGCATAGAGCTTTATCGATTGTGTAGGTGCCTATAGTGCAAGGTATAGAGAAACTACCGGGATCCTTTAACTTAAGAGGGGACTTATTTTGCAACAAAGCACTGCACTCAGCTGTGAATGCTATGATTTCAACATCATCTAAAGTCCTCTTCTTAGTTAAGATATCCTTCATGAATTTTGTGTAAGAAGGGATTTGAGTGATCAATTCAGTGAAGGGAACCGTTACCTGGAGGTTTTTGACCACTTCCATGAATTTGCTAAACTGGGTTTCCTTATGATTTCTCCTTAAGGGTTGGGGAAATGGAACTTGGATTTTGATGGGTTCCTTCACAGGTTCATCCTTCTTTTCTTTGTTTTCCGATTCCTTAGCGGTGGATGGTTGGGAATCTTTTTGGCTCTCTACTGGTGTTGGCTCAACTATTGTTTCCTTTGGTTGCTGAGGTTCCTTATAAGTTGTACCACTCCTAAGGGTGATAGCATTAGCGGTGTCCCTTGGTTGCTCACCATGAGGTGGGAGTTGGCCTTGTTTCCTTTGGGTATTAGAGGCAGCCAATTGGGCCATTTGAGTTTCAAGCATCTTGATGGCGGCATTTTGAGCTTGATTACTCTTTTGAAATTGAGCAAACATTGAATCTTGTTTTTGAACAACTTGGAGAAGCATGGATTCAATTTTGCTCAGGCTTGAGTCATTGGGTTGGCTTTGATTTTGGGGTGGTTGGTGTTGAGGTTGGTGTTGGTGTTGGTAAGGTTGATTGAAGTTAGGTTGAAATGGAGGTCTCTGGTTTTGAAAACCAGGTGGATTAAAGGGCTTCTGTTGATATGGTATGAATGGTTGTTGAATCTGATGGAGGGGATTCTAAATGTTGGTGCTTTTGTAGGATAAAAGAGGATGGTTCTTTGTGTTCTCATTATAGAAGTTTGAGAAAGCATTGCCCTGCCTGTATGCTTGGTAGGCATTGACTTGCTCTAGCGAACTCCTACACTCTTGAAAACTATGTCCTCCAACCCCACATGTCTCACATACCACTACGTGGTTAGTGACGTTAACATGTTGCTTAGATTGGGAAGAGCTTCCTACTTGTTCCTGCATAAGGGCTAATTGGGCTTCTAGGAGTGCTACTTTGCTTGAATCTTCCTGCTTGGTTTTGAGCGGCATAGCACGTGAGTTGCTATACTGAGAGTCGTGAATTGTCATTGACTCGATAGTTGCACTAGCTATTTCTATATCGATCTGATCGAAACGACCATTGTTAGCGCAGTCGAGGATACGACGCGATTCGCCACAACAACCGTTGTAGAAGGTGATAGCTAAGAACCATGAATCAAGGCCATGATGAGGGCATTCTCTTTGTAATTCTTTGTACCTTTCCCATGCCTCATAAAGGCTTTCATCGCCTATCTGACGGAATCCAGTGATTTGACTCCGTAAGAGTGCGGTTCGTTCTGGTGGGAATTACTTTTGATAGAAAGCAAGAGCTAGACTATGCCAGTCGGCTATTCCTAAGGCAACTCGGTCAAGGCTATTGATCCAAAGTTTAGCCTTTCCTGTTAAAGATAAGGGAAAGAGCATTTCGCTAATCTGCTCTTGGGATACTCCAGTTTGTCTAATTGTGGAGCAATAGTCACAGAAGTTTTGAATATGAAGGTTGGGATCTTCTGTGGCATTGCCACCAAACTGACTTCTTTCTATTAAACTGATGAAGGCAGGTTTGATTTCAAATTTTTGGGCTGTGATTTGGGGTGTAGCAATACCCCTTGGAAGTGTATCTGCAGTTGGTTTGGAATGGTCTGAAAGTCGAACCATTTTCTTTTGTGAAGATGAAGATGGAGTGTTGTTTGAAGGTTGATCGGTTTTTGAGAATGGAGATGAGAATGGATCTTCTTCTCCTTCAAGATTAGATAAAATATCCGAGTAATTCTCACGAATACGGTCTAAACTTGAAGTATCAGAAGCTTTTGAGATTTCGTTGAATAGCTTTTGTCTCCTACGCAAAGTCCTTTCTAGATCGGGGTCTAAAGAGATAGGGGTCCCTAGTCTAGAAGATCTGGGCATAAGATTGAAAAGTTAAGATGAAAAATCAAGACAGGTCTGAAGGAATTTGGGTTCCTAAAGACTAGATAAAACTAACATCAATAAAAATCACAAGAAAAAGGAAAACTAAATCGTGCTCCCCGGCAACGGCGCCAAAATTTGATCGGGCCTGTCGCAAGCCTTGGTCAAAGATAATTACCCAGACTAGGCTAATAACAAATTAATGTAATTAGGGAAGTAAGGGTCGATCCTTAGGGAGATGGTGTTTCCTATAAAATATTAAATGTCTTGCAATTGGGTCTTATCTAACGAGTATCTGGGTTTTGGGGTTTTGATTTCTAAACTAATAAAAAGCATAAATGAAAATAAAATAAAAGCAAATCAAACGAAAACAATAAAGCAGGTGATGAATTAACAATGATAAAAAGAATCTAGGGAAGTAGGTTCACACATGTAGATTAACATATTGATGAAATTGGATTTAGAACATGCAAATAATTCATTGGGAGTTCGTAAGAATGATGTGTTCATTACAATCATAGATAAGATGGTCTAGCAGGCTTTTAGGCAATTTACTAGGTCTAATCTACCATGTCATGCTTTGTCTATTCAATTCACGTATTTCTACTTTAGAAAAGAATTCCATTTTAGTTAATGATTTTGATCAGGAATCGTTAACTATCGTTATAGTCCAAACATGCATAGACACAATGTGACAACCCTCGCGAATGCGGAAAGATAAAACATACAAGCATGTGAAATAATATGCGGAAATACGGTATTTTAAAAACTTTTAAACATGCAAGATATATATAACAAGAGGTGTGTCAAAACATTACAAACTAAGTACGGAATATACAACAAAGAGATGGGGTCTCTTAAAATGTTAGCAAAGAACAAGTGTTTAACCAAAACTAGCTACTATCGTCTAGAGGTGAACTTCCAGGGACAACGCCCGCTAGCTCACACCCGAACCCCAAAATATCGTATCCAAAAAGTCATCCATAGCAAGCAACCTGTTCATCCATGAAAAAACATGAATGCCACAGTCAGTGGGGAGTAACTCCGGGTTCTCCCAGCCATATCACATCAAACGTACATATAAGGTAATACGAAAGTAAAGCATGCATACATATATATATACATGTGAGTTGCGATAAGATTAGATAGGCAATTCTATAGAAAATGATAAGATCATGTGGAAATCCAATCCGTAACCATCATGCTATTCAAAGACTCGGGGAAGACACTCTTAGGCAATCGAATACGCTCACTAGGGCTTGCATCTCACCGTTAGCGGTATAAGATTGATAAGATTGAGACTCGATAGACAAACCAAGTCAAGTCATGCGATGATCACATAATATCCAACATATTACCATCCATTCACGAACCAAGACCTTGACGGTGTCACGTCATGCAATGACCATGAATACAATCATGAAATCACACATTCAAAGACAACGACACAAAGACGACCTTTCTCACGGTAAATGAAACGCACTAGTATCGTGTACATGGCAAGTATGATTAAAAGGCATCCACGGGATAAGCATTTCCCTGTAACGCATACACGATCACATTTCGTATATGTTCACTAATTTCCTCCGGTAGGACGACGATAATAATACGGTCCTAGTCTAACCCTGGCCAGACTCTCGGAATAACGTGTTCCGATTCGACATGCGATAAACGTTTCGCATCCAAGACTCGGTCAATCATAGACGCCGAGTACCCCAAATTCGGTCGACATTCACGAAAGAGGCGGAAAAGAGCTCTAGCCACATAAAAAGCGGTACGCTACATGCAAATAACACCACCTCGCAAGTATACAACATTTGACGGCCGGGTCGAACAACGCATAGCGTTCAACTCCCAACAACGTCGTCGTATGCCCACTAACACATGCATTTAAGCAGTAGGATACCTCTCCGTCCCGACATTCCAGCCTTACGA